>JAHQIW010002318.1:0-22903 GCA_019055375.1 Parelaphostrongylus tenuis | reverse complement strand
AACTCGAGAAAAACAATGAGACTTCCCCCTCCAAGCGAGATGAGGCCCGATTCCCCTGCACTGCATGCAGAGCAATTCCGTGAGCCCCCTGAAACATGTCAGGAGCCTCGACTTGCTTGATGGATGTCGAGACAGTCCGCAAAAACACTGTCACAAGTAGAGAGGGACCCTGAGGTCACACCAGCATCGCGAAGGAGCTCCATGGGCCCCAAATCAACTCGAGATGAGGCCCGCTTCCCCTGCATTGACTCCAGAGCCATCCCCCGTTCCCCATCAAACACGACCTGAGGCTTGACTCCCTTTAGGCAACTCCAGAGGTTCCCCGAGAACAACGGGCCAAGTCTAGAGGAGTACCAAGTTCAGCAGAGCAACTCGAGGACTGCTCCGTGTACCCCAAATTGCCTCGAGATGAGAGCTGATTCCCTGGCTTAGACTCAAGACGTAGGCCACCTTTCCACAAGCCCCTCAAGAGGAGGCTTCTCTCAGCAATAGGTATGAGGGAGGGACCCTGAGATTGCTGCCTCAATGGGCATATACACCGAGAAGCCCTGACTCGAAAGGAGGCCGGGTTTCCTTGCAGTGGCTTGAATACAGTCTAGTCTTTCATCTCACAAGGTGAAGGGATGTCTGCACCACCTGTGGAGTCCCTAGAGAAAGCCCTAGGTCCCCGACTCCTTTCGACGGAATGCCTCACATGCCTCTGACACCTCGAGAGGCACGCAGAGCTCACTGCTTCAAAATTGACGGAGCCTGACTCCTCTTGAACATTGACAGGAATCCCAGTATCCCTGTGGCTACTGGAAAGGGACCCTGGGTCTCCCGACTCACCTCGAGAAGCGTCCCTTTTGCCCTGCCAAGCCTCGAAGAGACTCCTGAGGTGTCCCTCGTAACTCGACAGGACTCCTGACTTCGTTGAACAAACACGAGGGTTGAAGGGCCATCCCCGCCGTAAGTCGAGAATGTACCCCAGGTCCCCGCCGCAACTCGAGAAAAACCATGAGACTTCCCCCTCCAAGCGAGATGAGGCCCGATTCCCCTGCACTGCATGCAGAGCAATTCCGTGAGCCCCCTGAAACATGTCAGGAGCCTCGACTTGCTTGATGGATGTCGAGACAGTCCGCAAAAACACTGTCACAAGTAGAGAGGGACCCTGAGGTCACACCAGCATCGCGAAGGAGCTCCATGGGCCCCAAATCAACTCGAGATGAGGCCCGCTTCCCCTGCATTGACTCCAGAGCCATCCCCAGTTCCCCATCAAACACGACCTGAGGCTTGACTCCCTTTAGGCAACTCCAGAGGTTCCCGGAGAACAACGGGCCAAGTCTAGACGAGTACCAAGTTCAGCAGAGCAACTCGAGGACTGCTCCGTGTACCCCAAATTGCCTCGAGATGAGAGCTGATTCCCTGGCTTAGACTCAAGACGTAGGCCACCTTTCCACAAGCCCCTCAAGAGGAGGCTTCTCTCAGCAATAGGTATGAGGGAGGGACCCTGAGATTGCTGCCTCAATGGGCATATACACCGAGAAGCCCTGACTCGAAAGGAGGCCGGGTTTCCTTGCAGTGGCTTGAATACAGTCTAGTCTTTCATCTCACAAGGTGAAGGGATGTCTGCACCACCTGTGGAGTCCCTAGAGAAAGCCCTAGGTCCCCGACTCCTTTCGACGGAATGCCTCACATGCCTCTGACACCCGAGAAGCACGCAGAGCTCACTGCTTCAAAATTGGACGGAGCCTGACTCCTCTTGAACATTGACAGGAATCCCAGTATCCCTGTGGCTACTGGAAAGGGACCCTGGGTCTCCCGACTCACCTCGAGAAGCGTCCCTTTTGCCCTGCCAAGCCTCGAAGAGACTCCTGAGGTGTCCCTCGTAACTCGACAGGACTCCTGACTTCGTTGAACAAACACGAGGGTTGAAGGGCCATCCCCGCCGTAAGTCGAGAATGTACCCCAGGTCCCCGCCGCAACTCGAGAAAAACAATGAGACTTCCCCCTCCAAGCGAGATGAGGCCCGATTCCCCTGCACTGCATGCAGAGCAATTCCGTGAGCCCCCTGAAACATGTCAGGAGCCTCGACTTGCTTGATGGATGTCGAGACAGTCCGCAAAAACACTGTCACAAGTAGAGAGGGACCCTGAGGTCACACCAGCATCGCGAAGGAGCTCCATGGGCCCCAAATCAACTCGAGATGAGGCCCGCTTCCCCTGCATTGACTCCAGAGCCATCCCCAGTTCCCCATCAAACACGACCTGAGGCTTGACTCCCTTTAGGCAACTCCAGAGGTTCCCGGAGAACAACGGGCCAAGTCTAGAGGAGTACCAAGTTCAGCAGAGCAACTCGAGGACTGCTCCGTGTACCCCAAATTGCCTCGAGATGAGAGCTGATTCCCTGGCTTAGACTCAAGACGTAGGCCACCTTTCCACAAGCCCCTCAAGAGGAGGCTTCTCTCAGCAATAGGTATGAGGGAGGGACCCTGAGATTGCTGCCTCAATGGGCATATACACCGAGAAGCCCTGACTCGAAAGGAGGCCGGGTTTCCTTGCAGTGGCTTGAATACAGTCTAGTCTTTCATCTCACAAGGTGAAGGGATGTCTGCACCACCTGTGGAGTCCCTAGAGAAAGCCCTAGGTCCCCGACTCCTTTCGACGGAATGCCTCACATGCCTCTGACACCCCGAGAGGCACGCAGAGCTCACTGCTTCAAAATTGACGGAGCCTGACTCCTCTTGAACATTGACAGGAATCCCAGTATCCCTGTGGCTACTGGAAAGGGACCCTGGGTCTCCCGACTCACCTCGAGAAGCGTCCCTTTTGCCCTGCCAAGCCTCGAAGAGACTCCTGAGGTGTCCCTCGTAACTCGACAGGACTCCTGACTTCGTTGAACAAACACGAGGGTTGAAGGGCCATCCCCGCCGTAAGTCGAGAATGTACCCCAGGTCCCCGCCGCAACTCGAGAAAAACCATGAGACTTCCCCCTCCAAGCGAGATGAAGCCCGATTCCCCTGCACTGCATGCAGAGCAATTCCGTGAGCCCCCTGAAACATGTCAGGAGCCTCGACTTGCTTGATGGATGTCGAGACAGTCCGCAAAAACACTGTCACAAGTAGAGAGGGACCCTGAGGTCACACCAGCATTGCGAAGGAGCTCCATGGGCCCCAAATCAACTCGAGATGAGGCCCGCTTCCCCTGCATTGACTCCAGAGCCATCCCCAGTTCCCCATCAAACACGACCTGAGGCTTGACTCCCTTTAGGCAACTCCAGAGGTTCCCGGAGAACAACGGGCCAAGTCTAGACGAGTACCAAGTTCAGCAGAGCAACTCGAGGACTGCTCCGTGTACCCCAAATTGCCTCGAGATGAGAGCTGATTCCCTGGCTTAGACTCAAGACGTAGGCCACCTTTCCACAAGCCCCTCAAGAGGAGGCTTCTCTCAGCAATAGGTATGAGGGAGGGACCCTGAGATTGCTGCCTCAATGGGCATATACACCGAGAAGCCCTGACTCGAAAGGAGGCCGGGTTTCCTTGCAGTGGCTTGAATACAGTCTAGTCTTTCATCTCACAAGGTGAAGGGATGTCTGCACCACCTGTGGAGTCCCTAGAGAAAGCCCTAGGTCCCCGACTCCTTTCGACGGAATGCCTCACATGCCTCTGACACCCCGAGAGGCACGCAGAGCTCACTGCTTCAAAATTTGACGGAGCCTGACTCCTCTTGAACATTGACAGGAATCCCAGTATCCCTGTGGCTACTGGAAAGGGACCCTGGGTCTCCCGACTCACCTCGAGAAGCGTCCCTTTTGCCCTGCCAAGCCTCGAAGAGACTCCTGAGGTGTCCCTCGTAACTCGACAGGAGTCCTGACTTCGTTGAACAAACACGAGGGTTGAAGGGCCATCCCCGCCGTAAGTCGAGAATGTACCCCAGGTCCCCGCCGCAACTCGAGAAAAACAATGAGACTTCCCCTCCAAGCGAGATGAGGCCCGATTCCCCTGCACTGCATGCAGAGCAATTCCGTGAGCCCCTGAAACATGTCAGGAGCCTCGACTTGCTTGATGGATGTCGAGACAGTCCGCAAAAACACTGTCACAAGTAGAGAGGGACCCTGAGGTCACACCAGCATCGCGAAGGAGCTCCATGGGCCCCAAATCAACTCGAGATGAGGCCCGCTTCCCCTGCATTGACTCCAGAGCCATCCCCAGTTCCCCATCAAACACGACCTGAGGCTTGACTCCCTTTAGGCAACTCCAGAGGTTCCCGGAGAACAACGGGCCAAGTCTAGAGGAGTACCAAGTTCAGCAGAGCAACTCGAGGACTGCTCCGTGTACCCCAAATTGCCTCGAGATGAGAGCTGATTCCCTGGCTTAGACTCAAGACGTAGGCCACCTTTCCACAAGCCCCTCAAGAGGAGGCTTCTCTCAGCAATAGGTATGAGGGAGGGACCCTGAGATTGCTGCCTCAATGGGCATATACACCGAGAAGCCCTGACTCGAAAGGAGGCCGGGTTTCCTTGCAGTGGCTTGAATACAGTCTAGTCTTTCATCTCACAAGGTGAAGGGATGTCTGCACCACCTGTGGAGTCCCTAGAGAAAGCCCTAGGTCCCCGACTCCTTTCGACGGAATGCCTCACATGCCTCTGACACCTCGAGAAGCACGCAGAGCTCACTGCTTCAAAATTGGACGGAGCCTGACTCCTCTTGAACATTGACAGGAATCCCAGTATCCCTGTGGCTACTGGAAAGGGACCCTGGGTCTCCCGACTCACCTCGAGAAGCGTCCCTTTTGCCCTGCCAAGCCTCGAAGAGACTCCTGAGGTGTCCCTCGTAACTCGACAGGAGTCCTGACTTCGTTGAACAAACACGAGGGTTGAAGGGCCATCCCCGCCGTAAGTCGAGAATGTACCCCAGGTCCCCGCCGCAACTCGAGAAAAACCAATGAGACTTCCCCCTCCAAGCGAGATGAGGCCCGATTCCCCTGCACTGCATGCAGAGCAATTCCGTGAGCCCCCTGAAACATGTCAGGAGCCTCGACTTGCTTGATGGATGTCGAGACAGTCCGCAAAAACACTGTCACAAGTAGAGAGGGACCCTGAGGTCACACCAGCATCGCGAAGGAGCTCCATGGGCCCCAAATCAACTCGAGATGAGGCCCGCTTCCCCTGCATTGACTCCAGAGCCATCCCCAGTTCCCCATCAAACACGACCTGAGGCTTGACTCCCTTTAGGCAACTCCAGAGGTTCCCGGAGAACAACGGGCCAAGTCTAGACGAGTACCAAGTTCAGCAGAGCAACTCGAGGACTGCTCCGTGTACCCCAAATTGCCTCGAGATGAGAGCTGATTCCCTGGCTTAGACTCAAGACGTAGGCCACCTTTCCACAAGCCCCTCAAGAGGAGGCTTCTCTCAGCAATAGGTATGAGGGAGGGACCCTGAGATTGCTGCCTCAATGGGCATATACACCGAGAAGCCCTGACTCGAAAGGAGGCCGGGTTTCCTTGCAGTGGCTTGAATACAGTCTAGTCTTTCATCTCACAAGGTGAAGGGATGTCTGCACCACCTGTGGAGTCCCTAGAGAAAGCCCTAGGTCCCCGACTCCTTTCGACGGAATGCCTCACATGCCTCTGACACCTCGAGAGGCACGCAGAGCTCACTGCTTCAAAATTTGACGGAGCCTGACTCCTCTTGAACATTGACAGGAATCCCAGTATCCCTGTGGCTACTGGAAAGGGACCCTGGGTCTCCCGACTCACCTCGAGAAGCGTCCCTTTTGCCCTGCCAAGCCTCGAAGAGACTCCTGAGGTGTCCCTCGTAACTCGACAGGAGTCCTGACTTCGTTGAACAAACACGAGGGTTGAAGGGCCATCCCCGCCGTAAGTCGAGAATGTACCCCAGGTCCCCGCCGCAACTCGAGAAAAACCATGAGACTTCCCCCTCCAAGCGAGATGAGGCCCGATTCCCCTGCACTGCATGCAGAGCAATTCCGTGAGCCCCTGAAACATGTCAGGAGCCTCGACTTGCTTGATGGATGTCGAGACAGTCCGCAAAAAACACTGTCACAAGTAGAGAGGGACCCTGAGGTCACACCAGCATTGCGAAGGAGCTCCATGGGCCCCAAATCAACTCGAGATGAGGCCCGCTTCCCCTGCATTGACTCCAGAGCCATCCCCAGTTCCCCATCAAACACGACCTGAGGCTTGACTCCCTTTAGGCAACTCCAGAGGTTCCCGGAGAACAACGGGCCAAGTCTAGAGGAGTACCAAGTTCAGCAGAGCAACTCGAGGACTGCTCCGTGTACCCCAAATTGCCTCGAGATGAGAGCTGATTCCCTGGCTTAGACTCAAGACGTAGGCCACCTTTCCACAAGCCCCTCAAGAGGAGGCTTCTCTCAGCAATAGGTATGAGGGAGGGACCCTGAGATTGCTGCCTCAATGGGCATATACACCGAGAAGCCCTGACTCGAAAGGAGGCCGGGTTTCCTTGCAGTGGCTTGAATACAGTCTAGTCTTTCATCTCACAAGGTGAAGGGATGTCTGCACCACCTGTGGAGTCCCTAGAGAAAGCCCTAGGTCCCCGACTCCTTTCGACGGAATGCCTCACATGCCTCTGACACCCCGAGAGGCACGCAGAGCTCACTGCTTCAAAATTTGACGGAGCCTGACTCCTCTTGAACATTGACAGGAATCCCAGTATCCCTGTGGCTACTGGAAAGGGACCCTGGGTCTCCCGACTCACCTCGAGAAGCGTCCCTTTTGCCCTGCCAAGCCTCGAAGAGACTCCTGAGGTGTCCCTCGTAACTCGACAGGAGTCCTGACTTCGTTGAACAAACACGAGGGTTGAAGGGCCATCCCCGCCGTAAGTCGAGAATGTACCCCAGGTCCCCGCCGCAACTCGAGAAAAACAATGAGACTTCCCCCTCCAAGCGAGATGAGGCCCGATTCCCCTGCACTGCATGCAGAGCAATTCCGTGAGCCCCCTGAAACATGTCAGGAGCCTCGACTTGCTTGATGGATGTCGAGACAGTCCGCAAAAACACTGTCACAAGTAGAGAGGGACCCTGAGGTCACACCAGCATCGCGAAGGAGCTCCATGGGCCCCAAATCAACTCGAGATGAGGCCCGCTTCCCCTGCATTGACTCCAGAGCCATCCCCCGTTCCCCATCAAACACGACCTGAGGCTTGACTCCCTTTAGGCAACTCCAGAGGTTCCCCGAGAACAACGGGCCAAGTCTAGAGGAGTACCAAGTTCAGCAGAGCAACTCGAGGACTGCTCCGTGTACCCCAAATTGCCTCGAGATGAGAGCTGATTCCCTGGCTTAGACTCAAGACGTAGGCCACCTTTCCACAAGCCCCTCAAGAGGAGGCTTCTCTCAGCAATAGGTATGAGGGAGGGACCCTGAGATTGCTGCCTCAATGGGCATATACACCGAGAAGCCCTGACTCGAAAGGAGGCCGGGTTTCCTTGCAGTGGCTTGAATACAGTCTAGTCTTTCATCTCACAAGGTGAAGGGATGTCTGCACCACCTGTGGAGTCCCTAGAGAAAGCCCTAGGTCCCCGACTCCTTTCGACGGAATGCCTCACATGCCTCTGACACCCCGAGAGGCACGCAGAGCTCACTGCTTCAAAATTTGACGGAGCCTGACTCCTCTTGAACATTGACAGGAATCCCAGTATCCCTGTGGCTACTGGAAAGGGACCCTGGGTCTCCCGACTCACCTCGAGAAGCGTCCCTTTTGCCCTGCCAAGCCTCGAAGAGACTCCTGAGGTGTCCCTCGTAACTCGACAGGAGTCCTGACTTCGTTGAACAAACACGAGGGTTGAAGGGCCATCCCCGCCGTAAGTCGAGAATGTACCCCAGGTCCCCGCCGCAACTCGAGAAAAACCATGAGACTTCCCCCTCCAAGCGAGATGAGGCCCGATTCCCCTGCACTGCATGCAGAGCAATTCCGTGAGCCCCCTGAAACATGTCAGGAGCCTCGACTTGCTTGATGGATGTCGAGACAGTCCGCAAAAACACTGTCACAAGTAGAGAGGGACCCTGAGGTCACACCAGCATCGCGAAGGAGCTCCATGGGCCCCAAATCAACTCGAGATGAGGCCCGCTTCCCCTGCATTGACTCCAGAGCCATCCCCAGTTCCCCATCAAACACGACCTGAGGCTTGACTCCCTTTAGGCAACTCCAGAGGTTCCCGGAGAACAACGGGCCAAGTCTAGAGGAGTACCAAGTTCAGCAGAGCAACTCGAGGACTGCTCCGTGTACCCCAAATTGCCTCGAGATGAGAGCTGATTCCCTGGCTTAGACTCAAGACGTAGGCCACCTTTCCACAAGCCCCTCAAGAGGAGGCTTCTCTCAGCAATAGGTATGAGGGAGGGACCCTGAGATTGCTGCCTCAATGGGCATATACACCGAGAAGCCCTGACTCGAAAGGAGGCCGGGTTTCCTTGCAGTGGCTTGAATACAGTCTAGTCTTTCATCTCACAAGGTGAAGGGATGTCTGCACCACCTGTGGAGTCCCTAGAGAAAGCCCTAGGTCCCCGACTCCTTTCGACGGAATGCCTCACATGCCTCTGACACCTCGAGAAGCACGCAGAGCTCACTGCTTCAAAATTTGACGGAGCCTGACTCCTCTTGAACATTGACAGGAATCCCAGTATCCCTGTGGCTACTGGAAAGGGACCCTGGGTCTCCCGACTCACCTCGAGAAGCGTCCCTTTTGCCCTGCCAAGCCTCGAAGAGACTCCTGAGGTGTCCCTCGTAACTCGACAGGAGTCCTGACTTCGTTGAACAAACACGAGGGTTGAAGGGCCATCCCCGCCGTAAGTCGAGAATGTACCCCAGGTCCCCGCCGCAACTCGAGAAAAACCATGAGACTTCCCCCTCCAAGCGAGATGAAGCCCGATTCCCCTGCACTGCATGCAGAGCAATTCCGTGAGCCCCCTGAAACATGTCAGGAGCCTCGACTTGCTTGATGGATGTCGAGACAGTCCGCAAAAAACACTGTCACAAGTAGAGAGGGACCCTGAGGTCACACCAGCATCGCGAAGGAGCTCCATGGGCCCCAAATCAACTCGAGATGAGGCCCGCTTCCCCTGCATTGACTCCAGAGCCATCCCCAGTTCCCCATCAAACACGACCTGAGGCTTGACTCCCTTTAGGCAACTCCAGAGGTTCCCGGAGAACAACGGGCCAAGTCTAGAGGAGTACCAAGTTCAGCAGAGCAACTCGAGGACTGCTCCGTGTACCCCAAATTGCCTCGAGATGAGAGCTGATTCCCTGGCTTAGACTCAAGACGTAGGCCACCTTTCCACAAGCCCCTCAAGAGGAGGCTTCTCTCAGCAATAGGTATGAGGGAGGGACCCTGAGATTGCTGCCTCAATGGGCATATACACCGAGAAGCCCTGACTCGAAAGGAGGCCGGGTTTCCTTGCAGTGGCTTGAATACAGTCTAGTCTTTCATCTCACAAGGTGAAGGGATGTCTGCACCACCTGTGGAGTCCCTAGAGAAAGCCCTAGGTCCCCGACTCCTTTCGACGGAATGCCTCACATGCCTCTGACACCCCGAGAGGCACGCAGAGCTCACTGCTTCAAAATTTGACGGAGCCTGACTCCTCTTGAACATTGACAGGAATCCCAGTATCCCTGTGGCTACTGGAAAGGGACCCTGGGTCTCCCGACTCACCTCGAGAAGCGTCCCTTTTGCCCTGCCAAGCCTCGAAGAGACTCCTGAGGTGTCCCTCGTAACTCGACAGGAGTCCTGACTTCGTTGAACAAACACGAGGGTTGAAGGGCCATCCCCGCCGTAAGTCGAGAATGTACCCCAGGTCCCCGCCGCAACTCGAGAAAAACAATGAGACTTCCCCCTCCAAGCGAGATGAGGCCCGATTCCCCTGCACTGCATGCAGAGCAATTCCGTGAGCCCCCTGAAACATGTCAGGAGCCTCGACTTGCTTGATGGATGTCGAGACAGTCCGCAAAAACACTGTCACAAGTAGAGAGGGACCCTGAGGTCACACCAGCATCGCGAAGGAGCTCCATGGGCCCCAAATCAACTCGAGATGAGGCCCGCTTCCCCTGCATTGACTCCAGAGCCATCCCCAGTTCCCCATCAAACACGACCTGAGGCTTGACTCCCTTTAGGCAACTCCAGAGGTTCCCGGAGAACAACGGGCCAAGTCTAGAGGAGTACCAAGTTCAGCAGAGCAACTCGAGGACTGCTCCGTGTACCCCAAATTGCCTCGAGATGAGAGCTGATTCCCTGGCTTAGACTCAAGACGTAGGCCACCTTTCCACAAGCCCCTCAAGAGGAGGCTTCTCTCAGCAATAGGTATGAGGGAGGGACCCTGAGATTGCTGCCTCAATGGGCATATACACCGAGAAGCCCTGACTCGAAAGGAGGCCGGGTTTCCTTGCAGTGGCTTGAATACAGTCTAGTCTTTCATCTCACAAGGTGAAGGGATGTCTGCACCACCTGTGGAGTCCCTAGAGAAAGCCCTAGGTCCCCGACTCCTTTCGACGGAATGCCTCACATGCCTCTGACACCCGAGAGGCACGCAGAGCTCACTGCTTCAAAATTGGACGGAGCCTGACTCCTCTTGAACATTGACAGGAATCCCAGTATCCCTGTGGCTACTGGAAAGGGACCCTGGGTCTCCCGACTCACCTCGAGAAGCGTCCCTTTTGCCCTGCCAAGCCTCGAAGAGACTCCTGAGGTGTCCCTCGTAACTCGACAGGAGTCCTGACTTCGTTGAACAAACACGAGGGTTGAAGGGCCATCCCCGCCGTAAGTCGAGAATGTACCCCAGGTCCCCGCCGCAACTCGAGAAAAACAATGAGACTTCCCCCTCCAAGCGAGATGAAGCCCGATTCCCCTGCACTGCATGCAGAGCAATTCCGTGAGCCCCCTGAAACATGTCAGGAGCCTCGACTTGCTTGATGGATGTCGAGACAGTCCGCAAAAACACTGTCACAAGTAGAGAGGGACCCTGAGGTCACACCAGCATCGCGAAGGAGCTCCATGGGCCCCAAATCAACTCGAGATGAGGCCCGCTTCCCCTGCATTGACTCCAGAGCCATCCCCAGTTCCCCATCAAACACGACCTGAGGCTTGACTCCCTTTAGGCAACTCCAGAGGTTCCCGGAGAACAACGGGCCAAGTCTAGAGGAGTACCAAGTTCAGCAGAGCAACTCGAGGACTGCTCCGTGTACCCCAAATTGCCTCGAGATGAGAGCTGATTCCCTGGCTTAGACTCAAGACGTAGGCCACCTTTCCACAAGCCCCTCAAGAGGAGGCTTCTCTCAGCAATAGGTATGAGGGAGGGACCCTGAGATTGCTGCCTCAATGGGCATATACACCGAGAAGCCCTGACTCGAAAGGAGGCCGGGTTTCCTTGCAGTGGCTTGAATACAGTCTAGTCTTTCATCTCACAAGGTGAAGGGATGTCTGCACCACCTGTGGAGTCCCTAGAGAAAGCCCTAGGTCCCCGACTCCTTTCGACGGAATGCCTCACATGCCTCTGACACCCCGAGAGGCACGCAGAGCTCACTGCTTCAAAATTTGACGGAGCCTGACTCCTCTTGAACATTGACAGGAATCCCAGTATCCCTGTGGCTACTGGAAAGGGACCCTGGGTCTCCCGACTCACCTCGAGAAGCGTCCCTTTTGCCCTGCCAAGCCTCGAAGAGACTCCTGAGGTGTCCCTCGTAACTCGACAGGAGTCCTGACTTCGTTGAACAAACACGAGGGTTGAAGGGCCATCCCCGCCGTAAGTCGAGAATGTACCCCAGGTCCCCGCCGCAACTCGAGAAAAACCATGAGACTTCCCCCTCCAAGCGAGATGAGGCCCGATTCCCCTGCACTGCATGCAGAGCAATTCCGTGAGCCCCCTGAAACATGTCAGGAGCCTCGACTTGCTTGATGGATGTCGAGACAGTCCGCAAAAACACTGTCACAAGTAGAGAGGGACCCTGAGGTCACACCAGCATCGCGAAGGAGCTCCATGGGCCCCAAATCAACTCGAGATGAGGCCCGCTTCCCCTGCATTGACTCCAGAGCCATCCCCAGTTCCCCATCAAACACGACCTGAGGCTTGACTCCCTTTAGGCAACTCCAGAGGTTCCCGAGAACAACGGGCCAAGTCTAGAGGAGTACCAAGTTCAGCAGAGCAACTCGAGGACTGCTCCGTGTACCCCAAATTGCCTCGAGATGAGAGCTGATTCCCTGGCTTAGACTCAAGACGTAGGCCACCTTTCCACAAGCCCCTCAAGAGGAGGCTTCTCTCAGCAATAGGTATGAGGGAGGGACCCTGAGATTGCTGCCTCAATGGGCATATACACCGAGAAGCCCTGACTCGAAAGGAGGCCGGGTTTCCTTGCAGTGGCTTGAATACAGTCTAGTCTTTCATCTCACAAGGTGAAGGGATGTCTGCACCACCTGTGGAGTCCCTAGAGAAAGCCCTAGGTCCCCGACTCCTTTCGACGGAATGCCTCACATGCCTCTGACACCCCGAGAGGCACGCAGAGCTCACTGCTTCAAAATTTGACGGAGCCTGACTCCTCTTGAACATTGACAGGAATCCCAGTATCCCTGTGGCTACTGGAAAGGGACCCTGGGTCTCCCGACTCACCTCGAGAAGCGTCCCTTTTGCCCTGCCAAGCCTCGAAGAGACTCCTGAGGTGTCCCTCGTAACTCGACAGGAGTCCTGACTTCGTTGAACAAACACGAGGGTTGAAGGGCCATCCCCGCCGTAAGTCGAGAATGTACCCCAGGTCCCCGCCGCAACTCGAGAAAAACCATGAGACTTCCCCCTCCAAGCGAGATGAGGCCCGATTCCCCTGCACTGCATGCAGAGCAATTCCGTGAGCCCCCTGAAACATGTCAGGAGCCTCGACTTGCTTGATGGATGTCGAGACAGTCCGCAAAAAACACTGTCACAAGTAGAGAGGGACCCTGAGGTCACACCAGCATCGCGAAGGAGCTCCATGGGCCCCAAATCAACTCGAGATGAGGCCCGCTTCCCCTGCATTGACTCCAGAGCCATCCCCAGTTCCCCATCAAACACGACCTGAGGCTTGACTCCCTTTAGGCAACTCCAGAGGTTCCCGGAGAACAACGGGCCAAGTCTAGAGGAGTACCAAGTTCAGCAGAGCAACTCGAGGACTGCTCCGTGTACCCCAAATTGCCTCGAGATGAGAGCTGATTCCCTGGCTTAGACTCAAGACGTAGGCCACCTTTCCACAAGCCCCTCAAGAGGAGGCTTCTCTCAGCAATAGGTATGAGGGAGGGACCCTGAGATTGCTGCCTCAATGGGCATATACACCGAGAAGCCCTGACTCGAAAGGAGGCCGGGTTTCCTTGCAGTGGCTTGAATACAGTCTAGTCTTTCATCTCACAAGGTGAAGGGATGTCTGCACCACCTGTGGAGTCCCTAGAGAAAGCCCTAGGTCCCCGACTCCTTTCGACGGAATGCCTCACATGCCTCTGACACCCCGAGAGGCACGCAGAGCTCACTGCTTCAAAATTTGACGGAGCCTGACTCCTCTTGAACATTGACAGGAATCCCAGTATCCCTGTGGCTACTGGAAAGGGACCCTGGGTCTCCCGACTCACCTCGAGAAGCGTCCCTTTTGCCCTGCCAAGCCTCGAAGAGACTCCTGAGGTGTCCCTCGTAACTCGACAGGAGTCCTGACTTCGTTGAACAAACACGAGGGTTGAAGGGCCATCCCCGCCGTAAGTCGAGAATGTACCCCAGGTCCCCGCCGCAACTCGAGAAAAAACCATGAGACTTCCCCCTCCAAGCGAGATGAAGCCCGATTCCCCTGCACTGCATGCAGAGCAATTCCGTGAGCCCCCTGAAACATGTCAGGAGCCTCGACTTGCTTGATGGATGTCGAGACAGTCCGCAAAAAACACTGTCACAAGTAGAGAGGGACCCTGAGGTCACACCAGCATGCGAAGGAGCTCCATGGGCCCCAAATCAACTCGAGATGAGGCCCGCTTCCCCTGCATTGACTCCAGAGCCATCCCCGTTCCCCATCAAACACGACCTGAGGCTTGACTCCCTTTAGGCAACTCCAGAGGTTCCCGAGAACAACGGGCCAAGTCTAGAGGAGTACCAAGTTCAGCAGAGCAACTCGAGGACTGCTCCGTGTACCCCAAATTGCCTCGAGATGAGAGCTGATTCCCTGGCTTAGACTCAAGACGTAGGCCACCTTTCCACAAGCCCCTCAAGAGGAGGCTTCTCTCAGCAATAGGTATGAGGGAGGGACCCTGAGATTGCTGCCTCAATGGGCATATACACCGAGAAGCCCTGACTCGAAAGGAGGCCGGGTTTCCTTGCAGTGGCTTGAATACAGTCTAGTCTTTCATCTCACAAGGTGAAGGGATGTCTGCACCACCTGTGGAGTCCCTAGAGAAAGCCCTAGGTCCCCGACTCCTTTCGACGGAATGCCTCACATGCCTCTGACACCTCGAGAAGCACGCAGAGCTCACTGCTTCAAAATTGACGGAGCCTGACTCCTCTTGAACATTGACAGGAATCCCAGTATCCCTGTGGCTACTGGAAAGGGACCCTGGGTCTCCCGACTCACCTCGAGAAGCGTCCCTTTTGCCCTGCCAAGCCTCGAAGAGACTCCTGAGGTGTCCCTCGTAACTCGACAGGACTCCTGACTTCGTTGAACAAACACGAGGGTTGAAGGGCCATCCCCGCCGTAAGTCGAGAATGTACCCCAGGTCCCCGCCGCAACTCGAGAAAAAACCATGAGACTTCCCCCTCCAAGCGAGATGAGGCCCGATTCCCCTGCACTGCATGCAGAGCAATTCCGTGAGCCCCCTGAAACATGTCAGGAGCCTCGACTTGCTTGATGGATGTCGAGACAGTCCGCAAAAACACTGTCACAAGTAGAGAGGGACCCTGAGGTCACACCAGCATTGCGAAGGAGCTCCATGGGCCCCAAATCAACTCGAGATGAGGCCCGCTTCCCCTGCATTGACTCCAGAGCCATCCCCCGTTCCCCATCAAACACGACCTGAGGCTTGACTCCTTTAGGCAACTCCAGAGGTTCCCGAGAACAACGGGCCAAGTCTAGAGGAGTACCAAGTTCAGCAGAGCAACTCGAGGACTGCTCCGTGTACCCCAAATTGCCTCGAGATGAGAGCTGATTCCCTGGCTTAGACTCAAGACGTAGGCCACCTTTCCACAAGCCCCTCAAGAGGAGGCTTCTCTCAGCAATAGGTATGAGGGAGGACCCTGAGATTGCTGCCTCAATGGGCAATATACACCGAGAAGCCCTGACTCGAAAGGAGGCCGGTTTCCTTGCAGTGGCTTGAATACAGTCTAGTCTTTCATCTCACAAGGTGAAGGGATGTCTGAATCTCCATTAGATCCCTAGAGAAAGACCTAGTCCCGACTTCTTTGAACGGAATGCCGACATACTTTGACACCTCGAGATTCACGCAGAGTTCACTGCTTCAAAAGTGACGATGCCTGACTCCTCTTGAACATGACAGGAATCCCAATATCCCTGTGGCTACTGCAAATTGACCCTGGGTCTCCCGCCTCACCTCGGAAGCATCCCATTGGCCCTGCCAATCCCGAAGAGATTCCTGAGGGTCCCTCGTAACTCGACAGGAGTCCTGATGTCGCTGAAGAAACACGAGTGGTGAAGGGCGATACCCGCCGTAATCGAGAATATACCACAGGTCCCTTCCGAACTCGAGAAAAAACATGAGACTTCCCCACGAAGCAAGATGAGGCCCGATTCCCCTGCACTGCATGCAGAGCAATCCGTGATCCCCATGAAACATGTAAGGACCTCGACTTGCTTGATGGATCTCGAGACAATCGGCAAGAACACCGTCACAAGTATAGAGGGAGTCTCTGAGGTCACACCAGCATCGCAAGGAGCTCATGTACCCCAAATCAATCGAGATGAGGCCCGATTACCCTGCCTTGATCCAGAGCCATCCCCCTTTCCCTGTCAAAACACGACCAGTGGTTGACTTCCATTAGGCAACTACAGAGGTTCCCCGAGAAAAACGAGTCTAATCTAGAGGAATACCTAGTTCAGCAGAGCAACTCGAGGAATGCTCCGTGTACACCAAATGCCTCGAAATGAGAGATGATTGCCTGGCTTAGACTCAATACGTATGCCAACTTTCCACAAGCCACTCAAGAGGAGGCTTTCTCAGCCAGTAGGTGTGAGGGAGCACCCTGAGTTTGCTACCCTCAAGTTGAATATACACGAGAAGCCCTGACTCGAAAGGAGGTCGGGTCCTTGCAGTGGCTTGAATACAGGCCATTTTCATCTCACACGGTGAAGGGATGTCTGAATCCCACTGTGGAGTCCCTAGAGAAAGACCTAGGTCCCGACTCATTTAGAAGAAATGCTTCACATTCCTTTGACACCTCGAGAGGTACGCAGAGTTCACTCTTTAAAAGGTGACGATGCCTGACTCCTTTTGAACATTGACAGGAATCCACAATATCCCTGTGCCTACTGGAAAGGGACCCTGGGTCTCCCGCCTCACCGCGAGACAGCGTCCCTTTGGCCCTGACAAGCCTCGAAGAGATTCCTGTGGTGTTCCTCATTACTAGACAGGAGTCCTGATGTTGCTGGAGAAACACGAGTGTTGAAGGACCATCCCCGCCGTAACTCGAGAATATACACCAGGTACCGGCCGCTACTCGAGAAAATCCATGAGAATTCCCCTTAAAGAGAGATAAGGCACGATTAAACTGCACTGCATGCAGAGCAATCCCGTGATCCCATGAAAATGTAAGGAGCACTTGACTTGCTTGATGGATCTCGAGACATTACGCAAAGAACACTGTCACAAGTATAGACGGACAATGAGGTCACACCAGCATCGGTAAGGAGCTGCATGTACCCCAAATCAACTGGAGATGAGGCCGATTCCCCTCTGAACCAGAGCCATCCCCCGTTCCCCAAAAAACACGACCAGTGGCTTGACATCCTTTAGGCAATTCTCCAGAGGTTCTTCCGAGACAAACGAAAGTGCCAAGTCTAGAGGAATACAAGTTCAAGCAAAAGCAAACATCGAGGTATGCTCCTTGTACCCCAAAATTGCCGGAGATGAGAGCTGATTGCATGGGCTTAGAATCAAAGACTGACTGCCAACTTTCCACAAGCCCTTCACAGGAGGAGGCTTTTCTCAGCAGTAAGGTGAGAGGGAGGGACCCCTGAGTTTGCTGCCTCAAGTGGAATAATACACCGAAATGTCCTGACTCGCAACGGAGGCCGGGTTTACTAGCAGTGGCTTGAATACAGGTTCATCTTTCATCTACACAAGTTGAGAGGGAGGTCTGAACTCCCCTGTGGAGTCCCTAGGACGAAAGCCCTAGGTCCCGAGGATTTCTGATTTTCGACGAAATGCCTCCCATGGCCTTTGATACCTCGAGTGAGGCACGAAGCGTTCACTGCTTTCAAAAGGTGGACGATGCCTGGACTCTTCTTGCACAATGACAGGAATACCAATTATCCACTGTGGCTACTGGAAAGGGACCCTGGGTCTCCCGCCTCACCTCGTAGAAGGCGTTCCCTTTGGTCCGTGCCAAGCCCTCAAAGAGATTCCCTGACGTGTCCCTCGTAAACTCGAGAGGGAGTCCTGACGGCGCTGGGACACACCACGAGGGTTTGTAAAGGGCCCTCCCCGGCGTAAACTGGAGAAAATATAGCCCAGGGTACCGCCGCAACTCGGAGAAAACAATGAGACTTCCCCCTCAAAGCGAGATGAGCCCCGATTCCCCTCGCACTTGCATGCAGAGGAAACCCGTGATCCCCATTGAACGATGTAAGGAGCCTCGACTTGCTTGATGGATCTCGAGACAATCCGCAAGAACACTGTCACAAGTATAGACGGACCCTGTGGTCACACCAGAGCATAGTAAGGAGCTGCATGTACCCCAAATCAACTCGAGATGAGGCCGATTCCCCTGCCTTGACTCCAGAGCCATCCCCCGTTCCCCATCAAACACGACATGTGGGCTAGGCTTCCATTGGAAAACAGAGAGGTTCCCGGAGAACAATGTGCCAAGTATAGAGGATACCAAGTTCAGCAGAGCAACTCGAGGAATGCTCCGTGTACCACAGAATTGGCCTGGAGATGAGAGCTGATGCCTGGCTTAGACTCAAGAACGTATGCCAACTTTCCACAAGCCTCAAGAGGAGGCTTCTCAGCAGTATGTGTGAGGGAGGGACCCTGATTTTGCTGCCTCAAGTGGAATATACACCGAGAAACCCTGACTCGAAAGGAGGCCGTGTTTCCTGCAGTGTCTTGAATACAGGCTCATCTTTCATTCACAAGGTGAAGGGATGTCTGAATCCCCGGTGGAGTCCCTAGAGAAATACCATAGTTTCCCAAATTCATTCGACGGAAGCCTACATGCCTTTGACACCTCCAGATGCACCCAGATTCACTTGCTTCATAAGGTGACGATGCCTGACTCCTCTTGAAACATTGACAGGAAAACCAATATCCCTGAGGCTCATGGAAAGGGACCCTGGGTCTCCCACCCTCAACCTCGAGAAGTCCGTTGGCCATGCCAAGCCTCGAAGAGATTCCTGAGGTGTCCCCGTAACTCGACAGGAGTCCTGACGTCGCTGGCCAAACACGAGTGTTGAAGGGCCATGCCACCGTAAGTCCAGAAATATACCCAGGTCCCCACCGCAACTCAGGAAAAAACCATGAGACTTCCCCCTCAAAGCGAGATGAGGGCCGATTCCCCTGCACTGCATGCAGAGCAATCCCGTGATCCCCATGAAGCATTGTAAGGAGCCTAGACTTGGCTTGATGTATCTCGAGACAATCCGCAAGAACACTGTCACATGTATAGAGGGACCCTGAGGTCACACGAGCGTCGCGAAGGAGCTCCATGTAACCCAAAATCTAGAGAGAGAGGCCCGATTTCCCCTGCCTTGACTCCAGAGCCATCCCCCGTTCCCCATCAAACACGACCAGTGGCTTGACTTCCATTAGGCAACTACAGAGGTTCCCCGAGAACACTGTGTCAAATCTAGAGGAATACCAAGTTCAGCAGAGCAACTCGAGGAATGCTCTGTGTACCCAAATTGCCTCGAGATGAGAGCGATTGCCTGGCTTAGACTCAAGGCATATGCAACTTTCACACAAGCCCCTCAAGAGGAGGCTTCTTCAACAGTAGGTGTGAGGGAGAACCTGAGTTTGCTGCCTCAAGTTGAATATACACCGAGAAGCCCTGACTCGAAAATAGGCCAGGTTTCCTTGCAGTGGCTGAATACAGGCTCTTCTTTCATCTCAGAAGGTGAAGGGATGTCGAATCTCCATTAGAGTCCCTAGAGAAAGACCTAGTTCCCCGACTTCTTTGAACGGAATGCCTGACATACCTTTGACACCTCGAGATTCACGCAGAGTTCACTGCTTCAAAAGGTGACGATGCCTGACTCCTCTTGAACATTGACAGGAATCCCAATATCCCTGTGGCTACTGCAAATTGGACCCTGGGTCTCCCAGCACTCACCTCGAGAAGCATCCCATTGGCCCTGCCAATCCTCGAAGAGATTCCTGAGGTGTCCCTCGTAACTCGACAGGAGTCCTGATGGTCGCTGAAGAAACACGAGTGTTGAAGGGCGATACCCGCCGTAACTCGAGAATATACCACAGGTCCCCTTCCGAACTCGAGAAAAACCATGAGACTTCCCCCACGAAGAACGATGAGGCCCGATTCCCTGCACTGCATGCAGAGCAATCCCGTGATCCCCATGAAACATGTAAGGAGCCTCGACTTGCTTGATGGATCTCGAGACATCTGCAAGAACACCGTCACAAGTATAGGAGAGTCTCTGAGGTCACACACCAGCATCGCCAAGGAGCTCCATAGTACCCCAAATCAAATCGAGATGAGGCCCGATTAACCCTGCCTTGACTCAGAGCCATCCCCTTTCCCTGTCAAAACAACGACCAGTGCTTGACTTCCATTAGGCAACTACAGAGGTTCCCGAGAAACCGAGTCTAATCTGGAGGAATACCTAGTTCAGCAGAGCAACTCGAGGAATGCTCCGTGTACCACCCAAATATGCCTCGAAATGAGAGATGATTGCCTGGCTAGACTCAATAGTATGCAACTTCCACAAGCCCCTCAAGAGGAGGCTTCTCTCAGCAGTAGGTGTGAGGGAGCACCCTGAGTTTGCTACCTCAAGTTGAATATACACCGAGAAGCCCTGACTCGAAGGAGGTCGGGTTTCCCTTGCAGTGGCTTGAATACAGGCTCATTTTCATCTCACACGGTGAAGGGATGTCTGAATCCACTGTGGAGTCCCTAGAGAAAGACCTAGGTCCCCGACTCATTTAGAAGAAATGCTTCACATTCCTTTGGACACCTCGAGAGGTACGCAGAGTTCACTTCTTTAAAAGGTGACGATGCCTGACTCCTTTTGAACATTGACAGGAATCCCAAATTCCTGTGCCTACTTGGAAAGGGACCCTGGGTCTCCCGCCCACGGAGAAGCGTCCCTTTGGCCCTGACAAGCCTCGAAGAGATTCCTGTGGTGTTCTCATTACTAGACAGGAGTCCTGATGTTGACTGGAGAAGAACAGAGTGTTGAAGGACCATCCCCGCCGTACTCGAGAATATACACCAGGTACGGCCGCTACTCGAGAAAATCCATGAGAATTCCCCCTTAAAGAGAGAAAGGCACGATTAAACTGCACTGCATGCAGAGCAATCCCGTGATCCCCATGAAACATGTAAGGAGCCTTGACTGCTTGATGGATCTCGAGACATTACGCAAGAACACTGTCACAAGTATAGACGGACAATGAGGTCACACCAGCATCGGTAAGGAGCTGCATGTACCCAAATCAACTGGAGATGAGGCCCGATTCCCCTCCCTTGAATCCAGAGCCATCCCCCCGTTCCCACCAAAACACGACCAGTGGCTTGACATCCTTTAGGCATCTCCAGAGGTTCTCCGAGAACAAAGTGCCAAGTCTAGAGGAATACCAAGTTCAGCAAGCAACTCGAGGTATGCTCCTTGTACCCCAAATTGCCTGGAGATGATAGCTGATTGCCTGGCTTAGACTCAAGACGACTGCCAACTTTCACAAGCCCTCAAGAGGAGGCTTTTCTCAGCAGTAGGTGTGAGGGAGGGACCCTGAGTTGCTGCCTCAGTGGAATATACACCGAAATGTCCTGACGTCGAACGGAGGCCGGGTTTACTAGCAGTGGCTTGGAATACAGGTTCATCTTTCATCTCACAAGTTGAAGGAGGTCTGAATCCCTGTGGAGTCCCTAGAGAAAGCCTAGGTCCCCGACTGATTTCGACGAAATGCCTCCCATGCCTTTGATACCTCGAGAGGCACGAAGAGTTCACTGCTTCAAAAGGTGACGATGCCTGACTCATTCTTGAACATTGACAGGAAATACCCAATATCACTGTGGCTTCTGGAAAGGGACACTGGTCTCCCGCCTCACCTCGAGAAGCGTCCCTTTGTCCCTGCCAAGCCTCAGAAGAGATTCCTGACGTGTCCCTCGTAACTCGATCAGGAGTCCTGACGTTGCTGGACAAACACGAGGTTTGAAGGGCCATACCGCCGTAACTAGGAAAATATAGCCCAGGTACCGGCCGCCAACTCGAGAAAAACAATGGACTTCCCCTCAAGCGAGATGAGGCCCGATTCCCCTGCACTGCATGCAGAGGAATCCGTGATCCCCATGAACAATGTAAGGAGCCTCGACTTGCTTGATGGATCTCGAGACAATCCGCAAGAACACTGTCACAAGTATAGACGGGACCCTGAGGTCACACAGAGCATAGATAAGGAGCTGCATGTACCCCAAATCAACTCGAGATGAGGCCCGATTCCCCTGCCTTGACTCCAGAGCCATCCCCCGTTCCCCATCAAACACGACCGAGTGCTAGACTCCATTAGGCAACTACAGAGGTCCCCGAGAACAACGTGCCAAGTCTAGAGGAATACCAAGTTCAGCAGAGCAACTCGAGGAATGCTCCGTGTACCACAGATTGCCTGGAGATGAGAGCTGATTGCCTGGCTTAGACTCAAGACGTATGCCAACTTTCCACAAGCCCCTCAAGAGGAGGCTTCGCTCAGCAGTAGGTGTGAGGGAGGGACCCTGAGTTTTGCTGCCTAATGTGGAATATACAACGAGAACCCTGACTCGAAAGGAGGCAGGTTTCCTGCAGTGCTTGAATACAGGCTCATCTTTCATCTCACAAGGTGAAGGGAAGTCTGACTACACCCCTGTGGAGTCCCTAGAGAAAACCTAGTTCCCGATTCTTTCGACGAAAGCCTCACATGCCTTTGACACCTCAGAGCACGCAGATGTCACTGCTTCAAAAGTGACGGATCCTGACTCCTCTTGAACATTGACAGGAATAACCACATATCCTGGGCTACTGGAAAGCGGACCTGGGTCTCCCTCACCTCGAGAAGCGTCCTTTGGCCCTGCCAAGCTCCGAAGAGATTCTGAGGTGTCCCGTAACTCGACAGGAGTCCTGACGTCGTTGGACAAACACGAGTGTTGAAGGGCATCCCCGTAAGTCCAGAGATATACCCCAGGTCCCGCCGCAACTCGAGAAAAACATGAGACTTCCCCCATCCAAGCGAGATGAGGCCCCGCTTCCCCTGCACTGCATTGCAGAGCAATTCCGTTGAGCCCCCTGAAAACATGTCAGGAGCCTCGACTTGCTTGATGGATGTCGAGACAGTCCGCAAAAACACTGTCACAAAGTAGAGAGGGACCCTGAGGTCACACCAGCATCGCGAAGGGCTACAGGGCCCCAAATCAACTCGAGATGAGGACCGCTTCCCTGCATTGACTCCAGGAGCCATCCCAGTTCCCCATCAAAACACACGACCTGAGGCTTGACTCCCTTTAGGAACTCCAGAGGTTCCCGGAGAACA
>JAHQIW010002317.1:0-12923 GCA_019055375.1 Parelaphostrongylus tenuis | reverse complement strand
TTTTTCTGATGTCAAAACTTATGGAGCGAGTTAATAGAGAAGGTGGGAAGAAAATGAAAGGAATCTCAACACCACAGTACCTGTAGGTGATTGTTAAACTCAACATCATTAAAATCTGGCAACGTAGAGTCGAAGTCGGGGAAAACCTGAAAAACGTCAATACTGAACTCTGACAGTTAGATTACATCAGAGATCCCTATGCAAATTGCACCTCAGGTAACGGAAGAAGCGGCGCCTCTTTACCGTCGTCGACCAATTCTATTTGTCCGGAACGAAAGGCCATCTTGATTTTGAGAAAGGCCTCATTACAATCAGCCAAAAGGTACTTGGTCTTCCTCGAGTAGATCCGAACGATACCGAGTAGCAAATGGCCGGTTGTACGAAGGGCCATTTTCACCTGTATGAGAACGAAAAACTGCTTTATGGAAGATAAAAACCGATTCGATACTTCTCTGATATCTGGCTACGAATGAAGACTGGACCCCTTTCGCTGACCAAGAACTTTTCATGAAAGTGTTAGCAATCATCTTAAAGCTTAAATCTGGGGCTACTGCGTCGTACGCTCCTTCCCTGATGAAACCCTATTGTAACCCTGTAGCATACAAAAAAAAAGGAAAAAATATTTGACCTCGGCCGCTCGCTTTTACTATAGCTTCGCCGTAAACGCGAAGAGCGTATAAACTTGTGGATGCAATCTTGTAGCATTAAAGTAGAATACTAAGTAGTTACTAATAGTCTCGAGAAAAAACTCTGTCCGGGGAGAAATAGCGCATCGGACGTCAAGAAATCTCCTTATATGTAGCAACGTCAAAAAAAGTTTTTCGAAAACCATCGACCTGGGGCTGCAGCCCCGAGTCTCATCTTTTGAATGGTTACCAACACTCCTATTAAAACTGCTTCTCCAGCGAGTGAGACCAGCTTATTAATCGTCCCGCCCTAGGCAGATAGAATCGGCTTTATCAGAAACGAGCGCATGGAGCAGCGGCTAGAGAACTGAGTTCTCGAACAACTACTAGAACTTCTATGAAAGTTCTTGTTGAGCGAAATTGGCCCAACCTTCATTCGCCGTTTCATGGAAGGCAGGCATCATTGATTCGAATTTTGAGAAAAAAAAGAACCTTAGGCTTTAATATTTCGTTCACAGCGTCCTGCACATTGGTCTCATAGATCTGCGCTTTCGACAGCTTCTTTTCCCAGTGAGCAGCCAACCAAATCTTTGCCAATGGTCCTTTCTTCGATAAAACAAACTGGGCATAAAACATTCTCTAAAACCTGAAAACTGTGCATAGACGACAACTATCAGGAAAATCAGTATAAGAGAACAATGTATCGCCGACATCAAATAGCCATCGGCCCTGAGAAAGCCGAAGACGTTTGTCGGTCGAGACCTTCGGCGGATAAACTCGATTTTTCGCCGTCATGTAAACCCAATCATTCGAGGGGAGTATTCCCGAAACTTGGAGATAGATCTCGGTTGAATATGACAAAAATCGAGAACTAATCAAGAACAGAAACAAGATGCAACTGAATTATCGATCGGTATGGAAACTAGAAACTCCCCGCAAACTGACATCGCTCGCCAATGATTCATGACGAAATTCACGGGAAAAATTCATTAGGATAAGATTAGGAACTCTCTTGAAAACTCCTAAAGACTTGATCTATTGATTGGAACAGCCTGGAAAGGAACAATACAAGCTAACTGGTAATTTTTAAAAGCAGAGAGATGATGGGATGAAAGAATGAGCGATGAAAGGAGTGAAAAATGAGAGAATGAAATTAGAGGAGGGACCACCGAACCGAAGGAGAACGACCATCTAAACTGATTTGAAGTCACGGCGTCGGTTTGCTGATTTCAGGCGGGTAAATTCAAAAGTTGGATGGCGTCCAATAATATTTATCGCGGGAAGAGTATCGCTGTAGGACCACATGGAGCACATTAAAGGCCGATCCACGTAGCGCGAATCTGATGTCCGGTTGGTGCAAAAGTAGTGGCGCTTTGAGTAGTCGTTTGATTATTGAATAACATATTTTCAAATTAATATGGTCATGTTAAAAATCACTTCAATGTACATTTTTCGCTTTATGTTTTGCTGCTTATGACCTACTATTTGTTACTAAACCTGTCTTCATGGCACATGATGCGCAGTGGTTAGAGTTGCTCAGTATCGCACACATGGTCCATGGTTCGATCTCGCGCCTATGGCTCACCGAGACATCCATCTTCCCGGGGTCGGTAAGTTGGTAGAAGTTTTGCCTGGGAGGGTAAGCAGCGTTGACCAGTCGCTTCAGCGGGAGGTCACCACGAGTTATTGTGAAGGTGTAAGATATGCATTCAATCACCTCAGGCGAAGTTAAAAATTGAAGACGAACACATGGCGCATCCCTCAGGGATTGGTCAACGCCGAGAGCTTCATCATTTATGCTTTTATGGAAAAGGCGTTACTTAATACAAAAGTGATTGCTGTTTTAGACCGTGAGATTATGATGGTTCGTAAAACAGCAGAGAGAAAACTAGCAACGTCATGAATGCATTTGCCCGAGGAACTGCTAACGAACGTTAAGTGCAGCTGTGGTTCAAAAAATCTCCTAAAGGAGACGAGATCCTTGAAAATGAGGAACGCAGTGGAAAGATGCCAGCGACCATTTGAGAGCAATCCACAAAGTGAATCCTCTCTTAAGAGTACGCGAGATGTTGCAGAGGAGCACTCGACGGCGACCATTCGACGACAGTCGTTCGCCGTCCGCTGAAAGAAGTAAAGTAAAAGTGACTGGGGTATCAGACCACCGGAGAAGCGTAATTGCTTTTACACCAATCTAATACAGATGCTGGTTACAGTAATGGTTTGGGTAGACATGCGTAATCAATCAAGCGCAGTCACCGGCTTACAGAATTTGTTTAGAAAAAGCCGCATTCGTTCTACAAATGCCCAAGATTGCAGCTGGTGAAGGGTAAGCTAGTCCCATCGTGGAAGAACTTTCGATGTAAGCAGCTCAATCTTGACAAAACCTATGCGACAATGGATGACGCTTTGACTTTCTCGCCTTCAAAAAGCTTGAAAGGTCAGTCTAACGTGTAGTCGGTTTTTTCATGGATGCAGGCATTGCGGAGCTGTCTCCCGTGTTTTTCCAATGAGTAGAACAAGCATGTTGAGAGGAAAATTCTTCTATACACTTTAGTAAAAATTTAATGGCAGCCGTTTTGGCAGCTTCTACTTCTTCTTGGCCTGAAAAAGTCACTTTGACATGCATTCGTCTCAATTAAACCTTTCATAACCTCATCAGAGGAAACTTGTGCCATAAACTATATCTACATAATAGGCACCTTTTCAGAATTCTCGCCATTTTGATCCCTTCATGTCTTCCAGTTTTTCCCCTGGAAACCAACAGCCTTAGAGCGTTGTTCAGTATAGAAATATATTTTACTTAGGCATCGTAGACATTTACTGCGTGAACTTCAATTCCTCTAACAAACACCTATTCTGATGATAATCCGATAATATGGTAACAAGTTTTGAGCCTTATATGAAGTCTGATACGGCACATATATAATATTAAAAATGCCTGTTTCACCTTTCCGGCCTCATCAGAAGTACGGTGTCTTTTGGTTCAGCTAGAGCAGTGGGAGTGTAGTAGTTCCAATGGGATCTACTCGACACATACTTAGGTCTTAAGGGACTTTATCCAGTCATCGCCGAAGAGATGTTTATATCGTAATTATTAGCATACGACTACTTCTCCGATGTAATGAACCTTGACTTTTTTATCACTCTCATCACCGATAACTCAAAATACCCAGAATTTAGCATGTGACACCGCGGTCATTATGTTAATTAACCATTTCTTTTCAATACTTGTTCAAATAAGGATGGATTTGGATGTTTTGGCTGTAGAATACCAACATTGGTAGCCTTTCTGTACAAGGATTGCATTATTTTTGTTCGTGGTAGTGAACCCTCAGTGCGTCATGGATTACCGGAACAAAACTTTTCCTATAAATGGCTCCCTCTGAGAGCAGATAGCTCTATACCTGTTTTCTGTGATATTTCTAACAAACGATAGTGTCCATGTAATCAACTGGAATCCAATCGTTAAATGCTACACATGGTCTTTGATTCGATCAAGTTAACTCAAATGAAGCCAGATCTCTCTAGAAAAGTGATTTTGTGCATCGTAAACGTGTGAGAGTGCAAAATAAGCGCTCTATGCACTATTTCAAAGCAATAAATGTTATAGAGTAATAGTTGGAGGCCCACTTTCAGATATGCAATACGTTATCACATCTACGAACGTCTACTTTGTTAATGTCCAGCGTTTCTTATAAGTAACCAGTAATACTCCGACGTTCAGTATATACCTACAACCGCACTAATCAATGCAAGTCTTCCTCACAGCTCCTCCTTATATCCAGGATATTTGTTCAAATGCCATATGCAAAGGTGTAGACCTGAGATAAATCTAACTAATCGAAAAGCTAGTCCTCCTCAATTTCTTAAGAGCAGAAAAGCGCGTGCATACAGTGGCTACAGATGTCCTGTAATACATGCCAGGTCGTTGGCACGATTATGTACACTGTTCTCATTTACCCTTTAATTCTCCAAGTTTGATGATTTGATAATAGATTCTTCTGTTAGAATGAGATCCCTTATTTGATACTTTAGGACACTTCAGTGTACTGTACAGGTCAGATATATGGACTCAGTCTCCTCTTAAGATGCTCGATGAAATCGACTGAATGGCGCATCCCTCAGAATTTTTGAGCTCCGAAGTCTTACCTCCTTAATTACGCAAAACACTTTTTTTGTTCTGATTCCTTCTGTTTTTGATTAACTGTCGAAATTCTACCAAACTGCGCTTACAAAGTTCTGGAATACATTTGTACGGAAATAGACACCACAGCTACGTGTCTCTCACTTGCATCAATACATCTCTACACTAGACGCCAATATTTTGCAAATTTGTTGTTAGAACTGAGTTTGCTACAATCAGTTCAGATATTAAAACGTTTATAAGAGCTAGCATTGAATGTACTGAAATCAACGCTTGAAGCATACTCATAAGAAGTCTGATTGAGCCATTTTTTCATTTTCTATCAATATGAATACTTCTTAGATCAAAGAAAAATCAAAGAAATAATTACATTTGCTAACACATTTTTGTGCTGTTTTTTCCACGTTCACCTATTGCTTAAAAGGTTTATTCCGATAATAAGGGAACAAACTAAAAACCGATCTCATTCGCTGGGGAGAAAATTTTTATATGAGTTTTAGTAACCATTTGAAAGCTGAGACTTGAGGTCACAGCCCCAAGTCGTCGGTTTTCAAAACACCCCTTCATAATGTTGTAGCATTCAGATCAAAATCATCTTCATACTCGTCTTCTGCCTTCATTTTTATCAGGCGTTCGCGGAAAGCTAAAAAGCATATCATTGTGTAGATGAATTTTGGTAGTATCTTTGTAAGTCGTTTTATTTGGAGTTTCCTTTAAAGCAGAGGAAAAATTCCCTATTGAACAACAATATATCGATCGTTCCGCCTCGCCTCGCCCTGCCGCACTCCTGGCACAGTCCTCACCTTGTCGAATTGCCGGTAAATAACCTTGACAAAAACGTGAAGCTAGATTCTGTCTTCCCTGCTAAATCGTATTTCGAAAAAATAAGCACATCGCTAAAATCAGAAAACATTGTTCGATCAAATCATTCCCAATAGTCTAAAGAAAGAGCTCTGTTCGGCGAGATTTAAAGCACAAACCAAAAGACTAAAGAAGATCAAAAAACTGAGAGACCTTTTCAAAAAGCAAACACATTTTTGAGCTCTTTGAAGCTTCTGTTATAGTTCTTGTACTAGCAGTCTGACTAAAGAGTTTGTTCCAGCGAAATATAAGCGAGATAGAGGAAGAAAAACACGTGGTTTTATGAAAAATGATTTTATTCTAAATATTACAGTATCATAAAGGGGTGCTTTGAAAATTGGCGATGTAGGGCTGTAGCCCAAAGTCTCAGCTTTCGAATGGTCATAACACTCCTATGAAAAGTTCCTCTCCAGCGAATGAAATCGGTTTCTCATTTGTTCTCTCTCAATCACCAAGAACCACCTCAAAGCCGTTTGTCGGGTCTTTATCATCGCGTGCACACTGCTACTGATTTGTTTACCAGATTATACTAACTAACTGTGCTGTATAGTTGTGATAGTGCAGAACGAGTAACAACAGAGCACGTGCCATTGGAGGGATGACACTCGAGCTTAGCTCTTGCCCGAAGTTCAAAGTTTTGTATACAACTCAACGTTATATTGGATATATAGTAATAACACCACAAAAATGTTTCAAAACAAGCTCGCGTGGTATACAAAGCATAGCTTTTTATTGCTTCTGACAGAAGAGTGTAGTAGAAGGAGCTGATCTAAATCATGAGCCGCGTTACGTGCGGCATAATTTTTGAACGTCCGTTCGATGGAACGTGGCGGCAAGTGAGGCTTAAATGTGAAGTGAGTGTGAGAATATGCTGCAAAGACGACGGCAAGTATGATAGAAAAGACATATGGAGCTGTAAATATTGAGTATTTAGTCACAACAATCAATTCCACAATACATTGTAATGATTCACATGGTTGCATTTCTTATTAACTTTTTTTATTGTGTTCTCTCATCAAATTTATAAGAACTTAAGTACTTGTATCATTGGTATGTTAGTTTCTGTATAACACATTCATGACTTTGCTGTTCCGACCACTCAGGGTTGACTCTTGATAATTTTAGTATCTGTGAGCCTGGAAATTCAGCGATTTTTTGACTCAGATTTTGATCTATCGCTCCAAAAACGGAATTTGTGAAAAGTTGCCACGTTTTTCGACTTTTCAAGATTTGAAATATTCGGAATCTTAGGCAAACTTCGATTGTATGCATCAAAAATAAAGTGTCCTGCAATACTATGATCATTTGCATAAAGAAAACAATTTTATTTCTGTAAAATATAGAACTTGCTTCTTATTGTCAGAAATTTGAAGGCTCTAACGAGCTCTCTTAACAAATAAATAGATAGGAATCAATGTAAAAGAACTGAGTTCGTTATCAGATCATGGAATATATCTGTTTAAAGAAGAGAGGTGAAGTAGTCAAGTACTTATAGATTCGAATCATACTATACTGTAGCGATTATGCTGCTCGATTTCCAGTAGAGCTTACAGTTATAACTGATAAATGCCGCACAGTTTTGCTTAATTCTGTAAAAACTCATTGCTTATAAAATGTATTACACTTCTGTTTGAAGTATAATATTTATCACTACCGCATCCTAAGTCTGCACAACTATCACGACGAAAATTTCCTCAGATCCTACAACTAGAATCATTTCAAGTCTCATGAAAGGCGACGAGGCAAATTTCCCAAAATCTGCGCTTACATCGTTTCCTCCAAAAGCTCTGAAAAAGCAGCAGCAAATGAAACAACATCAATTAGAGGACTTTTTTGTAGTAGTATTCAAGGCAGTGTTAGACGGCGAAAAATGACATAAAGATTCTTTTCGCTGGACAAGAATTCTTCATAGAAGTGTTAGTAATCTTCCGAAAGTCTAAACTTCTGGCCATAGCTGCACGTAGCCATTTTTTGGACGTCGCAAATTTCAAAATAAACTTATGTTTCACACCCTCCGCGCACCTTCACTTGGCTCACGCATATGATTTGCTGGAAGGATTGAAAGCATATTATGTTAGAGAATGTTTCGTAGTATCTGAGTTAATTGTTCTATATGGAGTTTTTTTAAGGCGGAAGAAAATTTCTGAAATGAAAGCAAGTTGTACCCCACATATTTAGCGCGTATCTATCAATCGCTCAGCCGGCTCCTTAAATGGCCGGAGCACGCTCGTCTAATATGTGAAGCTCGATGTTATTTTCCACGCTACACTGCAATGAAACGCTCTTTTCCGGAAAATAAGCAGAGCGTTGGAATCACTGAAACCTACGCTTTCTATTGATTATTAATAGTCTAGAGAAAGACCTTTGCCCGGCAAAGTGTAAAGCACAAATCTTTACATTCTCTTACACCTCTATCAAATGAGCTTTTTCACAAAGCAAGCAAATTTTTGAGTTTTTCGAGAAATATGTTATCGAAGTAGTACTAACAGTCTAAATGAGATGCTTTGTCCAGCAAAATATAAGCGAGATAACAAAAAAGTGTGGTCGTGTGTAAAGTGTACAGCATTATCAAGGAATGTTTGGAAAAATAACGATGTGCAGCCGTAGCTAGAGTTCATATGATTAATAACTCTCTATGAAAGCAATTCAAAAGTTCGACTTGCTATAAACCTCGGCATAATCAGTTGTTTTATGAAAATCGAAAAAACATGTCTCGATTAGCTGAAGCGAGGATGATAAATAGTCGTAGAAGTTCGGCTGAGGTTTCGGTGACCCGCCCTCTTCAGAGCCTGGGCGTATGTAGTATTAGTCTATTTGAATGATTCAGATAATGTCAGATGTATGCTGCCTAGGTCAGGTTAGAAGATCAAACGAAGAGAGGGCGCGAGTCTCGTGTGATGGTGACGCGCTCGTCCTTCCGGTTCATTTTGGGATTTTGGGCGTTTATCCAAAGTGCCTCAAGAGTTTTGCGCATGAGATGTTTTTGATTCCTGCGCTAGGATTGTGACAGTGACATCAAAATCCTTGTTGTTGTGTTCTTGTGCCCTATGTAAACCTAAAGGTTTGTTTTATCCATTTTAGATTTACTATCTAGATGTTCTTTTATGCGGGAAACTGGTCTACCCGTTTTGTCACGATATTCTTCCCCGCATGTTTTACACGTTAGTGAATAAATTGTGCCTGATCTCATACAATCCGCCTCTTTTCTGTCAGGGCATATCATACAGTTTTTGGTGTTGCACAATCGATCACAAAGTCTATTGCGGATCAGCTGATGACGTAGGGTGGGAAGTGGGATTTTGATAACTACCACAGAATTTTCAAGACTTCATCTTTTTAGGCACCTTTTAACCGCGCTACTAATTTCGTTTGATATAAATGGCAGTTTGAAGGGAACTATATTCAGGTGCGGAGTATTGTCCTTTTGGTACCTAATTCCACTTTTTGAATATTCCCGAGTGGCAAATGTTCTGTAGCCGTTGGAAATGGCAGTTTTTCGTGCCAAATTTAACGATTCGTTCCTTTCCTCTTCTCCTGTGCACGGATTTTTAGGTGTTCGAATCATGTTTTTAATTAGGGTTTTTTTCATGGGTGAAGAATGAGAGGAAAGGCGATTGACCAAAATGCTTTTGTTACTTGGTTTTCGATACCATTTTGTACTATAGCCACTATCCAAAAGCTTTACTTGGATGTTTAAAAATGGAAGCCAGCTCCGGTTTGGACTTTCTCGCGTAAATTTTATATGCTTTGACTGTCCGTTCAACACTTCAAAACATTTGTCCATTTCCTCTTGTGTGGAACACACAATGAAACAATCATCTGTATACCGGCAGTAGAGCAATACGCGGTGAACGAGAACTGGAGCTTCCACCTTATATAGAAGATGGCAAGACTATGTGCCAAACGTTGACCCATGGCTAACCCCCCGAGTTGTATGAAGTATTTTCTCGACCACCGCAAGAGTGAAGAACCATGACGTTGTTTTGAGAGGGTCATTAGTTGTTGAATTGTGAAGCCGTACATATTTACTTTTTGTTCATTTTCAGTTAAAAGTTTGAAAATGGCTTGCATTGCAGAGTCATTTGATACGTATGTATAGAGTGAAATAACATCAAATGGCTTTATTACGTGCGAATTGTTTGGTTTCGCGCAATGTAGGTGAACCAGGAACATTTAGGTATCGGGTAGATGGGTTGGTATTCTTCTGTAGCGATTATTCTGTGTAGAATGCTCTTCTTATCGCTTTATCATGCACGACTTTTCCTTCACTGCAGTAGATCAAGCTGTGAACTTGGGCAATAAAACCGCTATACGTAAATTTTAATACGACAACATCAAGACACCGATATCGATAGACCAACAGAGGACTTGGATAGATACTATGCAATCAATAGTTGGAATTATTAGAAATGAACGATCCTATGAGTAGTGCGAAGCAGGCTCCTGAGGTATATATGCTGTAGCAAAGGCGCCACCAAATGCATTGATGGCTTAGTGGTAGGACGCTTGCGTTGCATCTGGGCGACCCGGGTTCGATCCCCGGTCACTGCACATTTGGTCCACACCAACCACCGTTCCATCTGGCCGGGACCGGGGTCACCCAGACGGCAGGCGAACGCTCTACCACGAGACTACAAATGCATTTATTGGTGGCGCCTTCCCCACAATTTTAGTGCATCGGCCGGGAATCGAACCCGGGTCCTCCGCGTGGCTGGCGAGCATTCTACCAATGAACCACAGATACACATTTGGTGCACTGGGCTCTGGAAGATCGAACTGTCTGTTAAGATTGGTGACAGCTGGGTGCTGCGCTCTCCACTTGGACCATTTTCTGTCTATGGTCCTCGAACCTCTGCGATACCACTTGCTCTCTAAAATCATGGACCATCTGCGTTGCCTAAATTATCATGTAATTCCCGAAAAGATAGCAAAACTCTCTTGGGAGGTTTGCTACATGTAAAGTAGATTAACGAGCAAGCATCAGTATTCTACATGTGAAGTATAGCGGAGAACAATATTTTGTATTACAGATGTAAAGTGTGATAAGGGTGAGTCTCTATATTAGTCATGTGGAGTTAATGGAGAGTGAGATTCTGTGTTATAGATGTGAAGTGTAATAAGGGAAAAGCTTCTTTGTTATACATGTAAAGTGTGATAGGGAGCAAGCTTCTACAGGAAAGATGAGTTGAGAATCAAGAGGGATGGAAGTTGCAGCCGAGCTCCAAATGGCGTCCATAGCCAAATGGCATTTTGTGGGCATGACGCTTTCCAAGATTCTTGTTTGCGTTAACCTATCAGTAGTTTTCCAGCACAACACTGGTCAGCTACTGTGGGAAACACGTCTGTCCATAGAACCAATCACTGCGTTTTGAATAGTTCACCCGCACAACGCTGGCTATCTGGTGCGCGAAACAGGTGCCGCTTGCACCGGGATACTGCAGCTGATTGTGCGGGATACTGCAGTCGGCAGATCAGCGTGGGATACTCGAATCGGCTACTATGACTGACTGCCTATTCAATAACTATTATAATTATATGCAAGTAGATAACTTTGCTATTCATGACTATGTGCAATGAGAAAAATAGCAGTTATTCGAGAGAAGAACTGTTATATTGCCTCTGCTTTACGCTTTTGAAAGCTCTTCCCTCTCGAATTGTTATTTGAAGTCGCTATTTTGATTTACATCCAATTTTGAACTTATGGAACGAAATAAATGGTGGAACTATATTGATTATTCAAAGCATAATTTGAACAGCCTAAAATTTCTGTAAATTGAGTTTCAAAAAGAGCGCTCTATGACAGTTGTTGAATAAGAGAAAGGCGTTAAAAGTAATCATGGTCAAACTGTTCAAAGCAAAATTCACTTATAAGTCTTATAGCAAAATCGGTTATTGTTTCCGCACTGGCGTGGTTGTAACTTCAGCTATTAGTCGGAGCAATACCTCTGCTTTACCAATCGTAATAATCATTGATAATGCCCGAAGTTTGATTGTTCATTTGAGTGATGTTGCTAGTTTGAAAAAGATGCTTCCGTGCTGTAAAGTAGTTAATGCGTGAGTGTTAGCATTCCTGTAAGACGTTCTTTTGCCGTCGGTGTTTTTTGAATTTTTTTCTTATATCTTTCATTACCTAATTATCCTCAAACAAACACAATTCATTTCTGAGAAAGGATGGACAGTACGCGCGCTTCTTGGTAATGAAGTAGTTTTTCGCAATTTCTTAAGAAAAGTGCATATTTTAGTGGAAAAAAACGAGAAAGAAAAAACTAAGGAAAAAGTAGATTTAACGAAATTACGGAAAAAAGTGTACGCACGCATCTAATATCCAACACATGCTGCTCTTATTTACTGACATATAGAGTAGTCGGTTGTTTTGTTTGAAATGTTATTAATCAAAATTGTGTAGAAAACCGAGTAACACAAACATTTTAGTCGTTTACCTTTCCTCTCATCCTTCACATAAGAAAAAATCGCTAATCAAAAACATGTGTTGAACTGCTGAAAATGTGTGCAGAGGAGAAGGGGAAAGGAACGAATCGTTAAACTTGGCACGACAAATTGCCAGTTCCCAGCTACAAAACATTTGCTACTCGGGCATATTCAAAAAGTGAAATGAGGTCCCGAAAGAACAATACTCCGCACCTGAATAGAGTTCCCTTCAAACTGCCATTTATATTAAACGAAATTAATAGCGCTGTTAAAAGGTGCTTAGAAAGATGCAGTTTTGAAAATTTCGCGGTAGTTATCGAAATCCCACCTCCCACACTACGACATCAGCTGATCCGCAATAGACTTTATGATCGACTTTGTAACACCAAAAACTGTATGATTTGCCTTGACAGAAAAGAGGGGGATTGTATGAGATCGGGCACAATTTATTTACTAACGTGGCAAAAATGCGGGGAAGAATATATAGACAAAACGGGTAGACCACTTTTCACCCGCATAAAAGAACATATATAGGGCACAAAAACACAACAACAAGGATTTTGATGCGACTGTCACAATCCTACTTGAGGCACTTTGGATAAACGCCCAAAATCCGGAAATGAACCGGAAGGACGAGTGCGTCACCATCACGCGAAATCTCACTCCCATTCTTCGTTTACCTTCTAGCTTGATCTAGGCAGCAAATAAATAAGATCCTCCAAATCATTCAAATAGACTAATGCTACATACGTTCAGGCTCTGAAGAATGCGGGTCGCCGAAACGCCAGCCGAACTTCTACGATTAATTTACCAACCTCGCGTCAGCTAATCAAGAAAAGTTTTCTCGATTTTTATATAACATC
>JAHQIW010002315.1:0-20330 GCA_019055375.1 Parelaphostrongylus tenuis | reverse complement strand
AATTAGGATAAAGAAATGGCCTGATAAGAAAAGCGAGGTTGAGCAATCGTGATCTATATAAGTGGAATTTGGCAAGATAGGAAAGAGCCGCATGCAGTGTCAACTGGAGGACATTGGAACATCTGTAATGAATTAACATTGAATGTTTCGGAAGTGGTTTATGCATGAAATTATACATTCAACAAAAAATTGAGAGTCTCCATTTTGGGCATTCATAAAAATTCCATCATCCAATAGTTTAGCAATTATAAAATATGAATATAATATGACTATTTAGAGTGTGTGGCAACTCAGCGATAACCTTTCCTGGTTCTTTTCTGTCATCGGGAAAGGCTTCATGAAGGGGCCTTTTCACTGAACAAAGAATTTTCACTGGATCATCAGTAGTCAATTGAAAGCTTGTACCTCAGAAAATTGAAAATTTAAAAGTACACCTAACACCGTGGTAAGGAAAATAAGATTGAATTTCACACGGATTGCGCGCTATCGCCAGAATTTTAGTTATTTCCTCGAAAATATTTTCACCTTTTCGTAGAGATTTCTAGGTTTTTATACTAAATATATATGAAAACTTTTTTTATACTGTTCCATAGGCTTAGGCTTTCCGATTTCATTCAAATTGTCAAATAAACTCGCTAATTATTCTAAACCTAAGCAGTCTAAAAGTATGCACTAAAAGCATATAAACGTGCAAAGAAATTCTTGGAATATGAGCCAGATGTTTAATCTAAAGCTCTCTCAGACTCAAAAATCTCTAAATTAATTAACAGAAATCGTGCGCCACATGTAAATCACTCTGCATGATCATACGCAGTAACTCACGCACCCTAGCAGACAACCAGTACTCGGCGTATTTCGTGAATTCAATCTCATTTTCATTGATTCAGTGGAACAAAGCGTTATTTACGAAGCAAATACAGTGTTAGAATCGTCTAGATTTACATTATGGAGTGGTTACTAAGAGTCTGAAGGAGAGGTTTTCTTCAACGAAAAATACTCTCGTTAACGAGCGTCGCGTGTGAAACGCATTTTTTTAATTTGCTACTGCTGCGCCGTAATGCGACTTTTTCAGGAGAACAAACTGAATGTATGATGGAAAGCTTTTGTCCAGCAAGAAATACTTCGTCAAAAAACTCTTCCCGATAAGAAAAAAGCACCTTGTCTCAATTGTATAATTACACTTCAGGCAGGACACTCACCTGCCGCGCGCGGTGAGCAATTCGTACTGTTAAGTGGTTAGAGATGCCGATCAGAGGAGAGGAAGTTGCTGGTTTGGTCCTCTACCATGGCGCTTCAAAGCAGTTCTTCTAGTGTTCTATCTGGTATATTGGTTTTGAAAACTCCTCTACCGAAAGTATTATAGGAAGAAAACGCTCAGTTGTCTCATTTGATTACGGTGCTATGATATGAGATATGGCGTGATAAGGTGTGTTAGTGATATATGCATATTGAACTGAAAACAAAAAAAGCATCGAAAAAATTGCAATGAAATATCGTCGCAAGGAGTCAAACCAGCAGTATTCTTCCTGTGATCAGTATCACTAACCAATCAACAATACGGTCTGCTCGCCCCATTGGCGCGACGGTGGAGTGAGTTAGTGCAACGGTTTATCGTACCCAAAGTGTTAGACGTCTTTGAGGAAAGCAAATTCGGCAAAAAGTCAGCTAACATTTTGAAGACATACCAACCTTAGCCAAATTTCAAAAAGGTTGCTTTGTAATATAGATATCTTTTTTTCATGCAAAAGTACAATGAAAGTCGATCTTCCAATTTAAGCCGAAAGCTAGAGGCAACATATCTCAAGTGAAACTTTTCACTACTATAATATGATTGTGATGCTATAAAAAATAGTCATAGGTGATATAATTGAAGTATTGATTGTGGTAAAGACCTTAGTTTTCCAGCTAGTAATTTTTTGACTTCATCCCAAGAGGCGTTCTTGTCTCTTTTACTGTCGACGAGATTCACATATTGCTCGGATAGGTCTTCATTGTCTGAGTTAGTAGATAATATTAAAAATTGGTCCAGACGACGAAATATATAATGTAAAATTCACCATTTGCTTCTCTTTGCTTTTTCGCAACTTCAAACGACGTCCCATGTATACGGCATACAACACCGTCTTTCTAAAAGAAATGTTTCTAGCAACACCTCCACCAATAAGCTCGCTCAGGATATCTGCTTCTTCTTTTATAAAAAGTTTTTGAAAAATACATCATAACAAAGGCCTGGACTGGTCATATGCTCAGAAATTTGACTCCGTAATACTGGAAGCAAGGGAAACTCCACTGACAACAGTGGCAGACCTAATAACAGAAACTTAACTAGTGCAAAGATACTCCCAGGCTTTACCCTTTGCACATTCTCCACTTTCTCATAAGGCATCAACGTAGAATAAGAAGCAGCAAAAGCAGCTAACCTTCATTGGGACATACAATGAGTTTGTTGTATGGCGTTGTACACTCAGATTCCATAACACAGGTAGCTAATTAGAGAAACCGCAGCTAAAGGCGCTTTGAAAGTGAATGAATCAAACCTTAGCTCACCTGCTGTATGAATGGAATGATAGAGATAAGAACTATGGAACAATAACAATGCGCATATCAGACAAACTCATTGACTCAAGTAGACCGTAATATACCGCGGTCGTGTATGGCTTTCTACCAGTTACACCCATTGTGTCAAGCCATGTGAAGCAATCAGTTTTGAAGAGAAATTCACTCAAACGCAGATATTATGACCGCTGAGCGATCCTATCAAATTTCTCTGGAATATATTAGAAATTTTTTTCAACTATCGTAATCTGACACTAGATTGATGCACGAATTTCATTCTATTCAAGGACGACTACTTGTGAACGACTGACTACTATCAACTTGGCTCTGAAGACGAAAACGTTTAAAACGCTTGTCAAATAAAAACTCCATGTCAACTCCGTGTCAGCTCAGTGGTATAGTATACCGAATATTCATGCTGTAGAAGAGTGTCAGCTTTTATGATTTCGTTAGAAGTAATTTCGATCATGTTAGTCAAAATACACGTTTGTCATTCTTTACTTAGTACTGTGCTGAAACGCAAAATGGTGAACAATGGGAGCGATAAGCTAACGTCATTTACCAGTTCAGGACGTTAATTCCTAATACTCTTTAAATATTCGTTTCCAGTTGCTGACAGAAGTCCTTAATTTTATAACTCAATCCGTAGCTTTCCTACTTATAGTCAGTACTTATAGGCATAGTCTTAACAAAACGTCTATGTATATTCAATATGAAATATCTCAAAATCTGAGGATCGCAGCAGAGTGGTTAGGGAAGTAGGATTAAGAAGTAAGTTGTTGGTCCAACTCGTTCTCTACCACTCTCTTACAATCTCACAAGTCGCCTTAACTCGACTATTTTCGAGATTGTAGGGAGGATTTGACTTCATCAGCGCTCTTTGACATCAAAGTGAAGAAGGCAAAATACTGATGCAAGAGCCAAAGTAGCATGCCAAATGTTTGCGGATCTTTGTGGGGATCAATGCGAAGAAGCGAACTGAATGAAAGTGTTGGCGTTTGCGCGATAAATTGTGCTGAGGGTCGTGTAAAGTAATATTAATATTCAAAAATAATTAACAATTGCAAAACTCTGTATTGAACTGATTGACTACTGACTTGTGACGCCTTTCTACAATTAGAAATTTGGAGAATTTTTGACGACAATTATATCAGAATAGTAAAATGACGCCGAAGCGAATAGCTAATTCCCAAGAGTTTTCCTGAAAGAATTCACCCACAAGAAAGCGTCAGCCAGTTATTTTGTTAAATCGCGATATTTGAGAAGAGACACGACCATGAAAGATGGAAATAGAAAAGCGAAATATGCTGAAGAAAGCACAACTCCTGAAGGCTCGTTCAAAAGTATACTAGCACCCTATTCACCTATTCGCAAGGCCTCATATAATGTAGAAAGAATAGACATCGAATGTGCAACAAAGGACAAATATCACAAAACAGTCAATAAACTGACAGATGCTTTCGCAAGAAGAATCAAACAACCCCGTGTTGTTGTTAACACAATCCACGAGTTGTACGGCTCCATTGCTTCCATTTTTCGAAACTAGTCGGTGAACCAGTTAATGTGAGAACATGATCGATATTTGATCGTCATAACATTACTAAAAGATTTACAGTGACATTAAGAACGGAAGTGCATGAGTTACACGAAATGATCACGGGTCTTCTGGTAGCACACAATGATAGATGTGCATTATCTGATTAATCGCACGTTGTTCTTTCAAATGATTTTCAGTCAAGAAGAGTCTTCCGTGATGTAATAAGTTTCCAAGCTAATAAGAGGTGCCACTTAATAGCTGCTTATCCTACTGAACCTATAGTAATGACTTCCCGAAATCTAAGTGCTCGTTGAGCCCGTGAATTTTGCCACCTTACTAAAACTGAGATAACGCCTGTTAAGAATTTTTTGATATTCCTAAGGATTTCATGGTGTAAATAAGGAAAACTGCAGGCTTTTATCAAAGGACAGGAACATATCAAACTGAACAGAAGTAATCTTACTAGACTATGAAATACTATCATATTAAATGTAGTGTAACATAGCAAATAGATCATTTCGACACAACAACACAACAGTGAAAATCACAGTACACGCCATCCATAACATCGGATATAATTCTGATCTCGACTTAATTTATGTGACGACTCCATCTCCTCCTCGCTCACTTTCAGCTCTGTCACCTGAGCCATGAATTTTGGATTGGAAGACGAATAAAAAATTTTGAAAACAAATAAATAGTTCAAAGTGAATGGAACAGTCGGTGTTTATACAAACTACTGAATGCATTAAACAATTTTAATAATCCAGGAAATCATTCCAAACACGTAGAAGACAAGCTAAATTTTCTATGTATAAAACAGCACCTTGACGTTCTCAACAATGCACTCCGGCGTAGCCGATTTCGGAATGATCCTTACACCTTGGCTGAGAGCCCGCAAAACTAGTATCATCTAAAGTCCTAAGATTAGCATAATGTATTTCCAGGCTTGAACCGCAAAATAACGGAATCACCAAACACAATAGAAAAATGTCACTCCTATTGATCGATCTATGATTTTCTAAGCTGAGAACTCTGCTGAGAGAAAAGTAGAGAGAAGAACTCGATGGTAATGTGAGAACGCGCGTTACCCCAGGAAGTTATAGTCGTGGTTTGAAATTATACACATGGACCATGTTCTAAGCTTTGCTCCAATCTCAACGCTCTTAAAGGCCTTTCATTGCTCATCAAGCGACTCGAGTTGATCTAGCAAAATCTCTGTTAGCTCTCCATTAACACCCAATAACAGTTGTTTCGAGAATATTTTATTATAATTCAGAGCATTCTTCACAACTTTTCTATCTTTAGACAACTAAATCCTAGCTCTCAGACAACCGTCACTTCACAAATGGTTCGCCCATATCTCCTTTAGTGTTAGCAGTCCTTCTTGACAATGAATCGACTCCACGAAAGGAAGGAATATTTGCATTCGGTATAACATTATGATATAAAATCAAAGAGGCACTAACACTTCGAAGATACTGTGAATTCGACAGATTTGATATGAAAGACTGTGCTCACCGAAACAGTAGTGTTATGTTTCTTGGTCATGTCTACGACCGCGGGGTCCTGCACCACCGCCGGTTTGTGACGCGCTAGCGATGAGAATGCCTAATCATTATTATATATATATATATACATATATATATACGCGCATATACATACATATATCTATATATATTTTCCTTGATAATTTTATTGCAAATCGAAGTGTAAGAGCAATTTTTTTTAAAGTTCTCGCTTCTACTAGAGGCATGAGCATCTGGAATTGCGCTGAACTAGATAGACAAATTCGGTAGCGAACAGATTTTCGAGATAACTTAGTCAGTAGACGAAAATCGATGTGTCAACTGACATTGACAATGATAGCTAGTGATTTGAATCAAAGATTGGGAACAGGACCTATTGGACAAAACTATAAATGGGATTGGAATATTTTCATATTCACCAAAGGACGACTTTTACGTAGTCTTAAAATGGTAATCATTAATACAGCCAACTACATAATCACAAGGGGAATTTTCTTTGTTATGTACGATTTCTCTTATCACTCAGACTCAGTGCTAGCGAGAACGTACGATCGCTGTATTTATTGTTGACTCAGAAATAATAAAACGATGTCCTTGCCTAAATCAAGAATACCTAAAAAAAATTCCCTCCTTATTGCAGTACTTCCTCAACTCATCCCGAGTGAAGTGAGGATGACACTCCACTTGGTTCGCACATGGCATCACCTGGAACACTGATATCTGATATCTGCTCCAACAGGCCAAAAGTTCGCCGTAGAAAAACCTTACCTTTCCACAGCTTTTGATTTCTTCAAGATGTTTCGACTCGTAATTCGACACTCCTTCAGACCGAATCTTTCCGTCATCTAAACGAGATCTTACAAATCATTTCATACAATCATCATTAATTTATAATTGAGCGCCACTTGCGTTGTCATGATGTTTCAATATACCCAATAATGCAGAATGGTGCGCAAAAACATTTGCGCCAGCCGGGATTCGAACCCAGATCTCACTCTTTCCGGGATCGTATGCGCCGGTGCTGCAGCGGTTTAGCATATGCTCCCGGAAAGAGTGAAAATCTGGGTTCGAATCCCGGCTGACGCAAACGTTTTTTGGTGCTGTTCTATTATGGCGGCGCCAGTTAAGGCCTTCGGTAAAAACGTATTTTTTTATTATCTGACTATTGTATGACAATTTGGTAGCTTAAATCAAGTGATTTTTGAAGGTATATGTTATTTCTCATATTGCTTGGTTCTGAGGCCGTACCAGTCAAAGCGAGATTTTGTTTCACATCTAAAGATTCCTCGCCTGAAAAAAGTTTTTTATAACAGAATTTTGACCATTAAATAGAGCAAATCTTTCTGATTATGAAAATGTGTTGGCCCATTGGTATTACATCTGTACTCACAGACTAGCCGGCTAGATGTACTCACTGAGTGTGAAACCCAATATTCTTCTGGTCCTTGCAAAGCTGGAAGAAGTCCTTTTCGTGAGCCAACTAAATCATTATAATGGGAAAGATTTTCTATATTTAACGATTAAAAGACCATTACAACAAAACTTTTATTCATTGAAAAATCTCCGAGTGAGACAGAGAAGTAATATGAGCGTGAAAAGCATATCACCACGTAAAAAAAACCATGGGTATCAGACTACAAATAGAGGAAAAACTCAAAATAAATAACGAAAATAGACGCCCATTGCGATTTGCGCTGTGAGATTGACGAACTGCAGTCGCTAAAGTGTCAAAAACTGACTAATGAACAAAAATAAAGAGAAGCATGGTACAGACACTTGACAGAACTGGAGACTGCGCTTTTGGCCAAACATAACCTTGTGGGGATGGTGAGAGTCGTTCTCGGTCCAAAACCAAGATGGGTGCTTATTTGTTAGACGGTCACAAATTTTCAGCAGATCTCATTCGCTGGACGAGAATCATTCATAAGAGCTCTAGTAATTATTCGAAGGCTCAAATTTCTAACTACCAGTTCACATTTTTTCACTTTGCCGGTTCTCAAAGCATCCTTTCATAACGCTGTAGCGTACAGATAAAATTTTGTTTCTTTCTCGCTTCTTGCCTTCATTTTTACCACGCGTGGGCGACATAGGCAATTTAGGCAATACTGCAGGCAGCTCAAGTTGGAAAAATACCATAAGAAGAACTTACTGGTGAATAAAAAGAAAGAAAACTACGGCACAGACACGTAGCACAACCGAAGATTGCTCTTTTGGGCAAAGGTTACCTTCTGCGGACTAAGCGGGTCTTTTTCGGTACACGATTTACTAACAGTCTTTTTCGTTAGACAGACCTTCTGCTGCCAGAATTTTGATTGCCATTTGAAAGCTTAGACTTTGAGGATCTCAGAAGTGTGTTTGTTTTGAAATAAAAAAACATTCCTAGTGAAATGTAGCACGAAAATAGAATAAATTTTCATAATCGAGATGCTTTGTTAGCATGGCTGGGGCCTGCGGATGGCTTTACATTCTACTATACCAATATTTAGTCGATACTAAGCATATCGAAGGTTTCAAAGCTAAATATGTGTTCTGGAGAAGATCTTTATAAAGCGGTCTCAGATAAGAAAAAGCAATCCGTTTTTCCCTCGCTGTTTTCTTTCCATATAAGGGTCATAGATGTACAAAAAGTGCATGAGCGTGCAGAGTAAATTATAAAGTACTGGAATAATACAAAAAGCCCAAATTTTATTCGAAGTAATGATAAAAACCCCAACCAAAGAAAAATGAAAATGGCGGCGCTTTATCAATCAACGGCCATTCGCAGAGGGTTGCTAGCGATATCACTGTCATGAGAATGAACGAAAAAATGGCCGAGTTGGAAAGAAAACGTACCGAGAATCCTCAAGACATGCCATTCTCTAGTGTGATATGTTCGGCTATAAATACCTTCTTCCAACGGATTTGAAGGTCTGGTAAAATCTCAAATATAGTGATACAGCTTGGTTGCATTGCTGAAATATTATTGAATAAAATGAATAAATAGTAAGTAGTTTCCTAGAACTTTTTAGACCGAAATAGGTCATAACAGAAAAGAAAAAGCAAGGTAAATCTGAATGCTAGAATAATTGGCACCTGCACAGTGCAAAAAAAAACTGCGAAGGAGGATCAGGTAAAACTGCCTGAAAAAAGAAATGGCATGAGAACTTCCAACATTCAAATAGTCTCCTCGTTTTCATCGATCGATTGAGTGAGAATCTGTTTTTTTTTTCATGACGTCGCAGTGCACTGGTTGAGCACGCTTCCTTGCAATCTCAAATATAGCTGGGCTGAAACATTCGTTCTTAAACTTTCATTTCGAGTGTTTTCTTAAGACCACAGCTCAAAATTCAATATGCCTTGCAATCATCTTTGAGCCACGCATGTCAGTGCTCAGTTAAAGGAGGGCTGACTTATAGAGCCCTATACACGTGTTCCAATCTTGCGATCTCGTGTATCGGGCACGAAATGAATGTTATGATATATTGAATATACTAGCCACGAGAAATCGAATGTACGACACTTTGTGTTCGTTGAGTTCTTCACTGGACATAGAGTCTAAATCGTTCGTCGTCGCTAACTCTTATTGTGGGGACTGGAGCACCCACAGAGATTAGCAAAAGACGAGAAAGGGTAACTGCCCGACTGACGAGATCGCAAGATCGAAACACGTGTATCGGGCTCTATAAGTCAGCTCTCCTTTAACAGACCACTGACATGCGTGGCTCAAAAATGATTGCAAGGCATTCGTTCTTGATTGTCGGAAAGTGTTAGTGAGTGGGTATCAACTTTGCGCTAAGAATGACTAGCCAGTCAGTCATCAGCCCATAATCGGCTCCGCTAACCAAATCAGACTTACGAATTCGAGTTATTATTGACTGAACGTAATCAAAAAAGAAAGGATATAATTAAGATAAAGAACTAGGCAGGCTTCAGTGGGCACAAGTCAGCGGAAGGATAGTACCAACATTATTACAATTGTTTCTGAAAGCGGCAGAATTTATAGTTTGTTGTCTTAGGGTTAACAAGGGTTGGTATTAGCCCTTTCCGTTTTGGATGGTTTTGAAGGTTGCTAGGAATATTTATAGGTTTTTTATATGGCGCTATTTTTAATCAGAACTTGAAAAAACATGTTCGAACGGACTACCCATTAGATTACCAAAGTAGGCAAAAAATAGTCTATTCTGGTATATCGGGGATATTACCAAGATAAAATTTCGCTACTGACGAAAAAAAATTGAAGGAATAGGACAGGCGCGGGTAGCGCAATGGCAGAGTTGCCACGCATTACAAAAGTGGTACTGGGGTTCAGTCCGTCAAGGGGCGCCGCAAACCTCCCCGGTCTTTATGGTTGGAAAAGTCGGTGATAGAGTTGTTGTCTGCGATTGGCTCATTCACTTCAAAATGTGAAAGTAATGACCACAAAACGGCACAGTTTTTGCCCGTTCTTATGAAGCAATTTTGGAGTCAAGAGATGAGTAACAAACTTTCTCATCGAGAATTTCATTTCATCGAGTATTTTTGAACCCCGCTATTTATTCAGATATTTACACGACCCGTCATCACAATTTTCATTTTGCGAATCCCAATATTTCGAGCGTTCAATTTCTACTTTTTGTCTTCTTCTTGAATGATGTAGAATACTGATCGAGCATGTCACCTTGCAATCTCAAGGATAGCCTGGCTGTGGCGTTCCATAGGGCGCTCTTGTTGACGGTCGGATAGTCTTAAGGGAGGGGAGGGGGGGAGGATGTGGGCCTATCTTCACGCTAGTCGCGACAAGCATGGCTATCACTTGGCCATGTCGCCCCCAACCACCTCGCTATCAACATTATATAATCTGTGAGACTTTGTTTGCGCTTAGCGATGACTGTCTACAAGCACTAAATGCTGTGAGCAAGTGGCGAGATTATGGCTTCTGTTCTGTGATATTTTAAGTCAATTCTCGTCACCAATTTTGTTCTCAGTATCTCTCTTTGATTTGCTAGCTGACTTCCTTCACCATCTCTTATTTCTTTTCTTTATCTAAATTCTCTCTGTCAAGCCAGCCGTTCGTTTTAGAAATGGCCTGTGCTTTCCAAAACATCAAAGGAGGCCCAGCCAAGCTCAATACTGGGTTCTGTATACAACTTGTTGGTTTAGGAACGTATAAGATCGCAGGGAATCAGGTGATTTCTTCTTCATATAGCATCCATTGGGCAATAAATCTCAAAAAATAGGTTTTACTTCGAGAATCGCAATACAATGACAGGAACGTCGAGTCCACTCGCTAAATCAAATTGAACTTTCTACGGGGAGAAGTATCGTGATAAAAAGATCACTCCTTAGAATTTCTGGGAGGCTTAAAGAGTTATCTTGATTAGTCGACTTGAGGTTGGTATCAGTTGTAGTAACGAAAATCGGCTTTGCAAATGATTTAGAGGGAAATCGATATACCCCCTATTTCAGATAAAGCCGGCTGTGGATGCGGCTCTCGGCTCTGGTCACCGCATGTTTGATACCGCGAAATACAACCAAAAAACAGGAACTGAAAGCAGCATTATTTGTCGGTGGATCTAGATCGTGAAATCTTGAGTGCAAAATTTGATAAGGAAGAGCTGTTTCACAGGCTTCAATAATGACCGCTAATTGTAGCAGTAGTCAAGTCGAACGTACACTTTTACCCGCTTTCTCTCTCTCTCTCTCTCTTTCTCTCTCGTGTGTTTCTATATCCCCCTATGACAAAGGCAATGATAGGGGAAAATTTCCAGCAATTTTTGACTTTTCAGGTAGGTAATCTGATAACATATTTTGAGCTTTTCATGAAGTCTTTTATAGGATTCTCTCTGAACAGGAGTGACAAATAAAAAATTGACCTCATCCGCTGGAGAGGAACTTTCCATAGGAGTGTTAGTACCCATTCGAAGGTTGAGACATTAGACCTCAGCAACACGTCGCCGGTTTTTCAAAACATCCTGTACAACGCTGTGATCTCCACACAAAACTATCGCCTATCTGTCGCAGGACAAAGCTCTTTCTTTGGACTACTAGTAATCATTCGATAGCATAATCGAATTTGATTCCAACGCTGAGCTTACATCCTGAGAAGTCCGTTTCTCTGCAGCGCAGAAGGCAAAACAAATTGAGTTCAATGTATGAGAATGGAAGAACTAAAAAAGCTCACGTCGGGGTGGATTTGGCGGTCTCGTGATTGCTGACGCAGTATCTCAAAGCTTTCCTAGAACCGTTCACTGGCCGCTGCAGCCCGGCGGCCACGTGAATCTCATAGGATCATGTTTCTCGCATGCGGGAATTTGACTCATTACCAGTTGCGTTGCAGCTGCTCCGTTTCAGAGAAACGACCTTTTCAAGATATACGCACAGCGTTATAATCTGTAACGATTACGCTATCGAATTAACACTGATATACCAAAGACAGAGCTATGTCCCGCGAGAAATATGCGTTTCAGACGCCAAGAAATCTCCTCCCGTAGCAACGTCATAAGTATCTTTTTCGAAGACCGGCGCCGTGGGGGTGTAGCCCCAAGTCTCAGCTTTCGAATGATAACTAACACTCTTATGAAAATTTCCTCTCTAGCGAATGAGATAAGTTTTTCAATTGCCCCCTCATAATCAAACAGAACCTTCTATAGCATTATACATTGCAAGACAAGTTTTCGGCATTGCGGCCTCGTCACTCACACGGTATTTTTGAGTTCAATTAGTTCCTAGCTTGGAGGTATCCCCTATATAGAGTAACCGACTATTCGGCTATCCGAAATATTCTCACATGCAGCAAGGTGATGAAATCCCCGCGGGCAGTGTTGTACAGTCGATTGTTCGTGACTGGGAAAACATGTTTTGTTATACCTTTCTTTTCGAGTGTTTTTGAGACCTCGCTCAATTGATTTGATCTGAAAACAAGTCATGCCTTCCGCTCCTTCTTCAAAAAAAAATTTTCATTCTACAAATGTGGCATCAGTTTGATGAATGAAACTATTTTTCTAATTGTCTATTATTGTAAGAAAGGTCCCATCTAATTCTGGTATCACAGCGTTCATTTCGCGTTCCTAAAACGTTCATCTTGAGTATAAGCGCATATCGAATTTTCCACTAACTTTTTTTTTTTAAATTCGGTACTTTGTCGTTCCTGTTGTTGGGTGATTGCTGATAGCACCGATGCGATCGAATCATGGCAGAGAAAAAGGCAGAAATAAGGGCCTCAGTTGGTGAAGTGGATAGCAAATGAGTAGTCGCTAGTTCGAGGCTCAGCTGAGGTACCAACGCCTGTGCCTCACAATTCTAATGGTTGTATTTCACATCGTACCCTGTTATGAAAAAAGGCAGTGTCAAAAATCGAGTCTAATAAGTAGTTTGATTCACTGATTTGACTAGTCAGTTTTGCGATGTTTTGTTCTTTGAGGTTATCGGTGTGGTAATCAGTGATACAGGAGCTTTTGCCGAAGTACGATCTGTCACGTTTTGATATTTTTCTCACCACGAAATTCTTCCCAGAAACCGATGATCCTTCACCATGGCGCCAGGAATTATATAATCCTTGAAGTTGCTCAAAACGGAGTGTGTTAAAATTTTTTCTTCTCTTTTCTAGAGTTTTATCTTATCTGCATATCTCCATTAGGCTATATTTACATGGTCTTTATTGATTATCCGAAGACCTTTGTAAGGACCGGAAGAATATTGGGTTTCACTTTTAGTGAGCACTTCTAGCCGGCTAGTCTGTGAGTACAGATGTAATACCAATGGGCCAACACATTTTCATAATCAGAAAGATTTGCTCTATTTAATGGTCAAAATTCTGTTATAAAAAACTTTTTTCAGGCGAGGAATCTTTAGATGTGAAACAAAATCTCGCTTTGACTGGTACGGCCTCAGAACCAAGCAATATGAGAAATAACATATACCTTCAAAAATCACTTGATTTAAGCTACCAAATTGTCATACAATAGTCAGATAATAAAAAAAATACGTTTTTACCGAAGGCCTTAACTGGCGCCGCCATAATAGAACAGCACCAAAAAACGTTTGCGTCAGCCGGGATTCGAACCCAGATTTCACTCTTTCCGGGAGCATATGCTAAAACCGCTGCAGCACCGGCGCATACGATCCCGGAAAGAGTGAGATCTGGGTTCGAATCCCGGCTGGCGCAAATGTTTTTGCGCACCATTCTGCATTATTGGGTATATTGAAACATCATGACAACGCAAGTGGCGCTCAATTATAAATTAATGATGATTGTATGAAATGATTTGTAAGATCTCGTTTAGATGACGGAAAGATTCGGTCTGAAGGAGTGTCGAATTACGAGTCGAAACATCTTGAAGAAATCAAAAGCTGTGGAAAGGTAAGGTTTTTCTACGGCGAACTTTTGGCCTGTTGGAGCAGATATCAGATATCAGTGTTCCAGGTGATGCCATGTGCGAACCAAGTGGAGTGTCATCCTCACTTCACTCGGGATGAGTTGAGGAAGTACTGCAATAAGGAGGGAATTTTTTTTAGGTATTCTTGATTTAGGCAAGGACATCGTTTTATTATTTCTGAGTCAACAATAAATACAGCGATCGTACGTTCTCGCTAGCACTGAGTCTGAGTGATAAGAGAAATCGTACATAACAAAGAAAATTCCCCTTGTGATTATGTAGTTGGCTGTATTAATGATTACCATTTTAAGACTACGTAAAAGTCGTCCTTTGGTGAATATGAAAATATTCCAATCCCATTTATAGTTTTGTCCAATAGGTCCTGTTCCCAATCTTTGATTCAAATCACTAGCTATCATTGTCAATGTCAGTTGACACATCGATTTTCGTCTACTGACTAAGTTATCTCGAAAATCTGTTCGCTACCCGAATTTGTCTATCTAGTTCAGCGCAATTCCAGATGCTCATGCCTCTAGTAGAAGCGAGAACTTTAAAAAAAATTGCTCTTACACTTCGATTTGCAATAAAATTATCAAGGAAAATATATATAGATATATGTATGTATATGCGCGTATATATATATGTATATATATATATATAAATAATGATTAGGCATTCTCATCGCTAGCGCGTCACAAACCGGCGGTGGTGCAGGACCCCGCGGTCGTAGACATGACCAAGAAACATAACACTACTGTTTCGGTGAGCACAGTCTTTCATATCAAATCTGTCGAATTCACAGTATCTTCGAAGTGTTAGTGCCTCTTTGATTTTATATCATAATGTTATACCGAATGCAAATATTCCTTCCTTTCGTGGAGTCGATTCATTGTCAAGAAGGACTGCTAACACTAAAGGAGATATGGGCGAACCATTTGTGAAGTGACGGTTGTCTGAGAGCTAGGATTTAGTTGTCTAAAGATAGAAAAGTTGTGAAGAATGCTCTGAATTATAATAAAATATTCTCGAAACAACTGTTATTGGGGTGTTAATGGAGAGCTAACAGAGATTTTGCTAGATCAACTCGAGTCGCTTGATGAGCAATGAAAGGCCTTTAAGAGCGTTGAGATTGGAGCAAAGCTTAGAACATGGTCCATGTGTATAATTTCAAACCACGACTATAACTTCCTGGGGTAACGCGCGTTCTCACATTACCATCGAGTTCTTCTCTCTACTTTTCTCTCAGCAGAGTTCTCAGCTTAGAAAATCATAGATCGATCAATAGGAGTGACATTTTTCTATTGTGTTTGGTGATTCCGTTATTTTGCGGTTCAAGCCTGGAAATACATTATGCTAATCTTAGGACTTTAGATGATACTAGTTTTGCGGGCTCTCAGCCAAGGTGTAAGGATCATTCCGAAATCGGCTACGCCGGAGTGCATTGTTGAGAACGTCAAGGTGCTGTTTTATACATAGAAAATTTAGCTTGTCTTCTACGTGTTTGGAATGATTTCCTGGATTATTAAAATTGTTTAATGCATTCAGTAGTTTGTATAAACACCGACTGTTCCATTCACTTTGAACTATTTATTTGTTTTCAAAATTTTTTATTCGTCTTCCAATCCAAAATTCATGGCTCAGGTGACAGAGCTGAAAGTGAGCGAGGAGGAGATGGAGTCGTCACATAAATTAAGTCGAGATCAGAATTATATCCGATGTTATGGATGGCGTGTACTGTGATTTTCACTGTTGTGTTGTTGTGTCGAAATGATCTATTTGCTATGTTACACTACATTTAATATGATAGTATTTCATAGTCTAGTAAGATTACTTCTGTTCAGTTTGATATGTTCCTGTCCTTTGATAAAAGCCTGCAGTTTTCCTTATTTACACCATGAAATCCTTAGGAATATCAAAAAATTCTTAACAGGCGTTATCTCAGTTTTAGTAAGGTGGCAAAATTCACGGGCTCAACGAGCACTTAGATTTCGGGAAGTCATTACTATAGGTTCAGTAGGATAAGCAGCTATTAAGTGGCACCTCTTATTAGCTTGGAAACTTATTACATCACGGAAGACTCTTCTTGACTGAAAATCATTTGAAAGAACAACGTGCGATTAATCAGATAATGCACATCTATCATTGTGTGCTACCAGAAGACCCGTGATCATTTCGTGTAACTCATGCACTTCCGTTCTTAATGTCACTGTAAATCTTTTAGTAATGTTATGACGATCAAATATCGATCATGTTCTCACATTAACTGGTTCACCGACTAGTTTCGAAAAATGGAAGCAATGGAGCCGTACAACTCGTGGATTGTGTTAACAACAACACGGGGTTGTTTGATTCTTCTTGCGAAAGCATCTGTCAGTTTATTGACTGTTTTGTGATATTTGTCCTTTGTGCACATTCGATGTCTATTCTTTCTACATTATATGAGGCCTTGCGAATAGGTGAATAGGGTGCTAGTATACTTTTGAACGAGCCTTCAGGAGTTGTGCTTTCTTCAGCATATTTCGCTTTTCTATTTCCATCTTTCATGGTCGTGTCTCTTCTCAAATATCGCGATTTAACAAAATAACTGGCTGACGCTTTCTTGTGGGTGAATTCTTTCAGGAAAAACTCTTGGGAATTAGCTATTCGCTTCGGCGTCATTTTACTATTCTGATATAATTGTCGTCAAAAATTCTCCAAATTTCTAATTGTAGAAAGGCGTCACAAGTCAGTAGTCAATCAGTTCAATACAGAGTTTTGCAATTGTTAATTATTTTTGAATATTAATATTACTTTACACGACCCTCAGCACAATTTATCGCGCAAACGCCAACACTTTCATTCAGTTCGCTTCTTCGCATTGATCCCCACAAAGATCCGCAAACATTTGGCATGCTACTTTGGCTCTTGCATCAGTATTTTGCCTTCTTCACTTTGATGTCAAAGAGCGCTGATGAAGTCAAATCCTCCCTACAATCTCGAAAATAGTCGAGTTAAGGCGACTTGTGAGATTGTAAGAGAGTGGTAGAGAACGAGTTGGACCAACAACTTACTTCTTAATCCTACTTCCCTAACCACTCTGCTGCGATCCTCAGATTTTGAGATATTTCATATTGAATATACATAGACGTTTTGTTAAGACTATGCCTATAAGTACTGACTATAAGTAGGAAAGCTACGGATTGAGTTATAAAATTAAGGACTTCTGTCAGCAACTGGAAACGAATATTTAAAGAGTATTAGGAATTAACGTCCTGAACTGGTAAATGACGTTAGCTTATCGCTCCCATTGTTCACCATTTTGCGTTTCAGCACAGTACTAAGTAAAGAATGACAAACGTGTATTTTGACTAACATGATCGAAATTACTTCTAACGAAATCATAAAAGCTGACACTCTTCTACAGCATGAATATTCGGTATACTATACCACTGAGCTGACACGGAGTTGACATGGAGTTTTTATTTGACAAGCGTTTAAAACGTTTTCGTCTTCAGAGCCAAGTTGATAGTAGTCAGTCGTTCACAAGTAGTCGTCCTTGAATAGAATGAAATTCGTGCATCAATCTAGTGTCAGATTACGATAGTTGAAAAAAATTTCTAATATATTCCAGAGAAATTTGATAGGATCGCTCAGCGGTCATAATATCTGCGTTTGAGTGAATTTCTCTTCAAAACTGATTGCTTCACATGGCTTGACACAATGGGTGTAACTGGTAGAAAGCCATACACGACCGCGGTATATTACGGTCTACTTGAGTCAATGAGTTTGTCTGATATGCGCATTGTTATTGTTCCATAGTTCTTATCTCTATCATTCCATTCATACAGCAGGTGAGCTAAGGTTTGATTCATTCACTTTCAAAGCGCCTTTAGCTGCGGTTTCTCTAATTAGCTACCTGTGTTATGGAATCTGAGTGTACAACGCCATACAACAAACTCATTGTATGTCCCAATGAAGGTTAGCTGCTTTTGCTGCTTCTTATTCTACGTTGATGCCTTATGAGAAAGTGGAGAATGTGCAAAGGGTAAAGCCTGGGAGTATCTTTGCACTAGTTAAGTTTCTGTTATTAGGTCTGCCACTGTTGTCAGTGGAGTTTCCCTTGCTTCCAGTATTACGGAGTCAAATTTCTGAGCATATGACCAGTCCAGGCCTTTGTTATGATGTATTTTTCAAAAACTTTTTATAAAAGAAGAAGCAGATATCCTGAGCGAGCTTATTGGTGGAGGTGTTGCTAGAAAACATTTCTTTTAGAAAGACGGTGTTGTATGCCGTATACATGGGACGTCGTTTGAAGTTGCGAAAAAGCAAAGAGAAGCAAATGGTGAATTTTACATTATATATTTCGTCGTCTGGACCAATTTTTAATATTATCTACTAACTCAGACAATGAAGACCTATCCGAGCAATATGTGAATCTCGTCGACAGTAAAAGAGACAAGAACGCCTCTTGGGATGAAGTCAAAAAATTACTAGCTGGAAAACTAAGGTCTTTACCACAATCAATACTTCAATTATATCACCTATGACTATTTTTTATAGCATCACAATCATATTATAGTAGTGAAAAGTTTCACTTGAGATATGTTGCCTCTAGCTTTCGGCTTAAATTGGAAGATCGACTTTCATTGTACTTTTGCATGAAAAAAAGATATCTATATTACAAAGCAACCTTTTTGAAATTTGGCTAAGGTTGGTATGTCTTCAAAAATGTTAGCTGACTTTTTGCCGAATTTGCTTTCCTCAAAGACGTCTAACACTTTGGGTACGATAAACCGTTGCACTAACTCACTCCACCGTCGCGCCAATGGGGCGAGCAGACCGTATTGTTGATTGGTTAGTGATACTGATCACAGGAAGAATACTGCTGGTTTGACTCCTTGCGACGATATTTCATTGCAATTTTTTCGATGCTTTTTTTGTTTTCAGTTCAATATGCATATATCACTAACACACCTTATCACGCCATATCTCATATCATAGCACCGTAATCAAATGAGACAACTGAGCGTTTTCTTCCTATAATACTTTCGGTAGAGGAGTTTTCAAAACCAATATACCAGATAGAACACTAGAAGAACTGCTTTGAAGCGCCATGGTAGAGGACCAAACCAGCAACTTCCTCTCCTCTGATCGGCATCTCTAACCACTTAACAGTACGAATTGCTCACCGCGCGCGGCAGGTGAGTGTCCTGCCTGAAGTGTAATTATACAATTGAGACAAGGTGCTTTTTTCTTATCGGGAAGAGTTTTTTGACGAAGTATTTCTTGCTGGACAAAAGCTTTCCATCATACATTCAGTTTGTTCTCCTGAAAAAGTCGCATTACGGCGCAGCAGTAGCAAATTAAAAAAATGCGTTTCACACGCGACGCTCGTTAACGAGAGTATTTTTCGTTGAAGAAAACCTCTCCTTCAGACTCTTAGTAACCACTCCATAATGTAAATCTAGACGATTCTAACACTGTATTTGCTTCGTAAATAACGCTTTGTTCCACTGAATCAATGAAAATGAGATTGAATTCACGAAATACGCCGAGTACTGGTTGTCTGCTAGGGTGCGTGAGTTACTGCGTATGATCATGCAGAGTGATTTACATGTGGCGCACGATTTCTGTTAATTAATTTAGAGATTTTTGAGTCTGAGAGAGCTTTAGATTAAACATCTGGCTCATATTCCAAGAATTTCTTTGCACGTTTATATGCTTTTAGTGCATACTTTTAGACTGCTTAGGTTTAGAATAATTAGCGAGTTTATTTGACAATTTGAATGAAATCGGAAAGCCTAAGCCTATGGAACAGTATAAAAAAAGTTTTCATATATATTTAGTATAAAAACCTAGAAATCTCTACGAAAAGGTGAAAATATTTTCGAGGAAATAACTAAAATTCTGGCGATAGCGCGCAATCCGTGTGAAATTCAATCTTATTTTCCTTACCACGGTGTTAGGTGTACTTTTAAATTTTCAATTTTCTGAGGTACAAGCTTTCAATTGACTACTGATGATCCAGTGAAAATTCTTTGTTCAGTGAAAAGGCCCCTTCATGAAGCCTTTCCCGATGACAGAAAAGAACCAGGAAAGGTTATCGCTGAGTTGCCACACACTCTAAATAGTCATATTATATTCATATTTTATAATTGCTAAACTATTGGATGATGGAATTTTTATGAATGCCCAAAATGGAGACTCTCAATTTTTTGTTGAATGTATAATTTCATGCATAAACCACTTCCGAAACATTCAATGTTAATTCATTACAGATGTTCCAATGTCCTCCAGTTGACACTGCATGCGGCTCTTTCCTATCTTGCCAAATTCCACTTATATAGATCACGATTGCTCAACCTCGCTTTTCTTATCAGGCCATTTCTTTATCCT
>JAHQIW010002314.1:0-87027 GCA_019055375.1 Parelaphostrongylus tenuis | reverse complement strand
AAGGAAGATGCTGGTTTGGTCCTCTACCATGGCGCTTCATAGCAGTTCTTCTAGTGTTTTATCTGGTAATTTGGTTTTGAAAACTTCTCTACAACGAAAGTATTATAGAAAGAAAACGCTTAGTTGTCTAATATTTCACTATTTCTTGATGGAAGATCCATAGGGTAACAACGCATATCCCAATTTTTTTTCGCATTTCTCTGTGACGTTGTAAAGGTCAAATCGGAAAACATATTTTCGAATGTGTACTGTAGTGCACGGTAGTTAATTACGGAGCACGTTGATTTCCCACGCAGCAAGCAGTGCAATCACTCAGCAATCATTTGAGTTACGGTGTTACGATATGAGATATGGCGTGATAAGGTGTGTTAGTGGTATATGCATATTGAACTGAAAACAGAAAAAAAGCATCAAAAAAATTACAATGAAATGTCGTCGGAAGGAGTCAAACCAGCGATCTTCTTTCTGTGATCATTATCACTAACCGCTCGACACTACGGTCTGCTCGCCCACATCGCGCGACGGTGGGGTGGATTAGTGCCGTGGTTTATCGCACCCAAAATGTTAGATGTCCCTGAGGAAAGTAAATTCGACAGAACGTCAACCAACAATTTTGAAGATATACCAACCTTAGCCAAATTTCAAAAAGGCCGCTCTGTAATATGGATATCTTTTTTCATGCAGAGGTACAGTGAAAGCCGATCTTTCAAGTTAAGCCGACAGCTAGCGGCACCATATCTCAAGTGAGACTTTTCACTACTATAATATGATTGTGATGCAATAAAAAATGGTCATAGGTGATATAATTGAAGTATTGATTGTGGTAAAGACCTTAGCTTTTCAGCGAGCGATTTTTCGACTTCATTGCGAGAGGCGTTCTTGTCTCTTTTACTGTCGACGAGATTCACATATTGCTCGGATAGGTCTTCATTGTCTGAGTTAGTAGATAATATTGGAAATCGGTCCAGACGACGAAATTTATAGTGTAAAATTCACCATTTGCTTCTCTTTGCTTCTTCGCAACTTCACACGACGTCCCATGTATACAGCATACAACACCGTCTCTCTAAAAGAAATGTTTCTAGCAAAACCTTGACTTTTGCCACCAATAAGCTCGCTCAGAATGTCTGTTTCTGCTTTCATGAAGATTTTTTGAAAAATACATCATAATAAAGGCTTGAACTGGTCACATGCTCAGAAATTTGACTCCGAAATAGTGGAAGCAAAGGAGACTCTACTGACAACAGTGGCAGACGTGATAACAGAAACTTAACTAGTGCCAAGATGCTCCCAGGCTTTACCCTCTGCACATTCTTCACTTTCTCATAATGCATCAAAGTAGAATAAAAAGCAGCAAAAGCAGCTAACCTTCACTGGGACATTCAATGAGTTGTATGGCGTTGGACATTCAGATTCCATAACACAGGTAGCTACTTGGAGAAACCGCAGCTAAAGGCGCTTTGAAAGTGATTGAATCAAACCTTAGCTCACCTTCTGTGCAATGGATGATAGAGATAAGAACTAAGGAACAATAACAATGCGCATATCAGACAAACTCATTGACTCAAGTAGACCGTAATATACCGCGGTCGTGTACGGCTTCCTACCAGTTACACCCATTGTGTTAAGCCATATGAAGCAACCAGTTTCGAAGAGAAATTCACTCAAACGCAGATACTATGACCGTTGAGCGATCCTATCAAACTTCTCTGCAATATATTAGGAACTTTCTTCAATTACTGTAAATCTGACACTAGGTTGATGCACGAATGTCATTCTATTCAAGGACGACTACTTGTGAACGACTGACTCCGATCAACATGGCTCTGAAGATGAAAACGTTTAAACGCTTGTCAAATAAAAACTTCATGTCAACTCCGTGTCAGCTCAGTGGTATAGTATACCGAATATTCCTGCTGTAGAAGAGTGTCATCATTCATGATTTCGTTAGAAGTAATTTCGATCATGTTAGTCAAAATACACGTTTGTCATTCTTTACTTAGTACTGTGCTGAAACACAAAATGGTGAACAATGGGAGCGATAAGCTAACGTTATTTACCAGTTCAAGACGTTAATTCCTAATACTCTTAAAATATTCGTTTCCAGTTGCTGACAGAAGTCCTTAACTTTATAACTCAATCCGTAGCTTTCCTACTTATAGTCAGTACTTATAGGCATAGTCTTAACAAAACGTCTATGTATATTCAATATGAAATATCTCAAAATCTGAGGATGGCAGCAGAGTGGTTAGGGAAGTAGGATTAAGAAGTAAGTTGTTGGTCCAACTCGTTCTCTACCCCTCTCTTACAATCTCACAAGTCGCCTTAACTCGACTATCTTCGAGATTGTAGGGAGGATTTGACTTCATCAGCGCTCTTTGACATCAAAGTGAAGAAGGCAAAATACTGATGCAAGAGCCAAAGTAGCATGCCAAATATTTGCGGATCTTTGTGGGGACCAATGCGAAGAAGCGAACTGAATGAAAGTGTTGGCGTTTGCACGATAAATTGTGCTGAGGGTCGTGTAAAGTAATATTAATATTCAAAAATAATTAACGATTGCAAAACTCTGTACTGAACTGATTGACTACTGACTTGTGACGCCTTTCTACAATTAGAAATTTGGAGAATTTTTGACGACAATTATATCAGAATAGTAAAATGACGCCGAAGCGAATAGCTAATTCCCAAGAGTTTTCCTGGAAGAATTCACCCACAAGAAAGCGTCAACCAGTTATTTTGTTAAATCGCGATATTTGAGAAGAGACACGACCATGAATGATGGGGATAGAAAAGCGAAATATGCTGAAGAAAGCACAACTAATGAAGACTCGTTAAAAAGTATACTAATACCCTATTCACCTATTCGCAAGGCCTCATATAATGTAGAAAGAATAGACATCGAATGTGCACAAAGGACAGATATCACAAAACAGTCAATAAACTGACAGATGCTTTCGCAAGAAGAATCAAACAACCAAGCGTGATGTTGTCAACACAATCCACGAGTTGTACGGCTCCATTGCTTCCATTTTTCTAAACTAGTCGGTGAACCCGTTAATGTGAGAATATGATCTCTACAAAATATTCAAAGATATTTGATCGTCATAACATTACTAAAAGATTTACAGTGACATTAAGAACGGAAGTGCATGAGTTACACGAAATGATCACGTGTCTTCTGGTAGCACACAATGATAGATGTGCATTATCTCATTAATCGCTCGTTGTTCTTTCAAATGATTTTCAGTCAAGAAGAGTCTTCCGTGATGTAATAATTTTCCAAGCTAATAAGAGGTGCCACTTAATAGCTGCTTATTCCACTGAACCTATAGTAATGACTTCCCGAAATCTGAGTGCTCGTTAAGCCTGTGAATTTTGCCATCTTACTAAAACTGAGATAACGCCTGTTAAGAATTTTTTGATATTCCTAAGGATTTCATGGTGTAAATAAGGAAAACTACAGGCTTTTATCAAAGGACAGGAGCATATCAAACTGAGGAAAAGTAATCTTATTAGACTATGAAATACTATCATATTAAATGTAGTGTAACATAGCAAATAGATCATTTCGACACAACAACACAACAGTGAAAATCACAGTACACGCCATCCATAACATCGGATATAATTCTGATCTTGACTTAATTTATGTAACGACTCCATCTCCTCCTCGCTCACTTTCAGCTCTGTCACCTGAGCAATAAATTTTGGGTTGGAAGACGAATAAAAAATTTTGAAAACAAATAAATAGTTCAAAGTGAATGGAACAGTCGGTGTTTATACAAACTACTGAATGCATTAAACAATTTCAATAATCCAGGAAATCATTCCAAACACGTGGAAGACAAGCTAAATTTTCTATGTATAAAACAGCACCTTGACGTTCTCAACAATGCGCTCCGGCGTAGCCGATTTCGGAATGATCCCTACACCTTGGCTGAGAGCCCGCGAAACTCGTATCATCTAAAGTCCTAAGATTAGCATAATCAATTTCTAGGCTTGAACCGCAAAATAACGGAATCACCAAACACAATAAAAAAATCCCACTCCTATTGATCGATCTGTGATTTTCTAAGCTGAGAACTCTGCTGAGAGAAAAGTAGAGATAAGAACTCGATGGTAATGTGAGAACGCGCGTTATTCCAGGATGTTATAGTCGTGGTTTGAAATTATACACATGGACCATGTTCTAAGCTGTGCTCCAATCTCAACGCTCTTAAAGGGCTTTCATTGTTCATCGAGCGACTCGAGTTGATCTAGCAAAATCTCTGTTAGCTCTCCATTAACACCCAATAACGGTTGTTTCGAGAATGTTTTATTATAATTCAGAGCATTCTTTACAACTTTTCTATCTTTAGACAACTAAATCCTAGCTCTCAGACATCCGTCACTTCACAAATGGTTTGCCCATATCTCCTTTAGTGTTAGCAGTTCTTCTTGACAATGAATCGAGCCCACGAAAGGAAGGAATATTTGCATTCGGTATAACATTATGATATTAAATCAAAGAGGCACTAACACTTTAAAGATACTGTGAATTCGACAGATTTGATATGAAAGACTGTACTCACCGAAACAGTAGTGTTGTGTTTCTTGGCCATATCTACGGGGTCTGACCACGGGATCCTGCACCAGCGCCGGTTTGTGATGCGCTACTGAGAATGCCCGATCGTTATATATATATATATATATATATATATATATATATATATATATATATGTTTTCTTGATAATTATATTGCAAATCGAAGTCTAAGAGCAATTTTTTTTGATGTTCTCGCTTCTACTAGAGGCACGAGCATTGGGTAAAGCGATGAACTAGTTAGACAAATTCGGTAGCCAACAGATTCTCTCGATAAGTGAGTCAGTAGACGAAAATCGCTGTGTAAACTGACACTGACAATGAAAGCTAGTGATTTGAAGCAAAAGATTGAGAACAGGACCTGTTGGTCTAAAACTATAAATGGAATTGGGATATTTTCATACTCACCAAAGGAAGATATTTTTACGTAGTCTTAAAATGCTAATCATTAATACAGTCAACTACATAATTACATAATCGTAAGAGGAATTTCCTTTGTTATGTATAATTTCTATAATCACTCAGACTCAGTCCTAGCGAGAACGTACGATCACTGTATTTATTGTTGACTCAGAAATAATGAAACGATGTCTTTGCTTAAGTCAGGAATACCTGATAAAAATTCCTTCCTTATTGCAGTACTTCTTCAACTCATCTCGAGTGAAGTGAGGATGATACTCCACTTGGTTCGCACATGGCATCATCTGGAACACTGATATTTGCTCCAACAGGCCAAAAGTTCGCCGTAGAATAACTTTAGCTTTCCATAGCTTTTGATTTCTTCAAGATGTTTCGACTCGTAATTCGACACTCCTGCAGACCGAATCTTTCCGTCATCTGAACGAGATCTTACGAATCATTCCATACAATCAGCATTAATTTTTGTTTGAACTCCATTTGCGGTGTCATGATGTTTTAGTATACCCAATAATGTAGAGTTATGTGCAAAAACATTTGCGCCAGCAGAGATTCGAACCCAGCTCACTCTTTCCAAGATTGTATACGTCAGTGGTGCAGTGACTTAGCATATGCTCCCGGTAAGAGTGAGATCTGGGTTCGACTCCCGACTGACGCAAACGTTTTTTGGTACTGTTCTATTATGGCGGCGCAAGTTGAGGCCTTCGGTAAAAACGTATTTTTGTTATTATCCGATTAATGCTTGATAATTTGGTAGCTTAAATCAAGTGATTCTTAAAGGTATATGTTATTTCTCATATTGCTTGGTTCTGAGGCCGTACCAGTCAAAGCGAGATTTTGTTTCACATCTAAAGATTCCTCGCCTGATAAAAGTTTTTTTATAACAGAATTTTGACCATTAAATAGAGCAAATCTTTCTGATTATGAAAATGTGATGGCCCATTGGTATTACATCTGTACACACAGACTAGCTGGCTAGATGTGCTCACTGTGTGTGAAACCCAATATTCTTTTGGTCCTTGCAAAGCTGGAAGAAGTCGTTTTCGTGAGCCAAGTGAATCATTATAATGGGAAAGATTTTCTCTATTTAACGATTAAAAGACCATTACAACAAAACTTTTATTCATTGAAAAATCTCCGAGTGAGACAGAGAAGTAATATGAGCGTGAAAAGCATATCACCACGTAAAAAAAACCATGGGTATCAGACTACAAATAGAGGAAAAACTCAAAATGAATAACGAAAATAGACGCCCAGTGCGATTTGTGCTGTGAGATTGACGAACTGCAGTCGCCAAAGTGTTAAAAACTGACTAATGAACAAAAATAAAGAGAAGCAAGGTACAGACATTTGACAGAACTGAAGACTGCGCTTTTGGCCAAACATAACCTTGTAAGGATGGTGAGAGTCGTTCTCGGTCCAAAACCAAGATGGGTGCTTATTTGTTAGACGGCCACAAATTTTCAGCAGATCTCATTCGCTGGACGAGAACCATTCATAAGAGCTTTAGTAATTATTCGAAGGCTCAAATTTCTAACTACCAGTTCACATTTTTTTTCACATTGCCGGTTCTCAAAGCATCCTTTCATAACGCTGTAGCGTACAGATAAAACTTTGTTTTCTCACTTCTTGCCTTCATTTTTACCACGCGTGGGCGACATAGGCATTTTAATTAATACTGCAGGCAGCTCAAGTTGGAAAAATACCTTAAGAAGAACTTACTGGTGAATAAAAAGAAAGAAAACTACGGCACAGACACGTAGCACAACCGAAGATTGCTCTTTTGGGCAAGGGTTACCTTCTGCGGACTAAGCGGGTCTTTTTCGGTACACGATTTACTAACAGTCTTTTTCGTTAGACAGACCTTCTGTTGCCAGAATTTGGATTGCCATCCGAAAGCTTAGACTTTGAGGATCTCAAAAGGGTGTTTGTTTTAAAGAAAAAAAACATTCCTAGTGAACTGTAGCACGAAAATAGAATAAATTTTCATAATCGAGATGCTTTGTTGGCATGGCTGGGGCCTGCGGATGGCTTTACATCTACTATACCAATATTTAGTCGATACTACGCATATCGAAGGTTTCAAAGCTAAATATGTGTTTTGGAGAAAATCTTTATAAAGCGTTCTCAGATATGAAAAAGAATTCCGTTTTTCTCTCGCAGTTTTCTTTCCATATAAGGGTCATAGATGTACAAAAAGTGCATGAGCATGCAGAGTAAATTATAGAGTACTAGAATAATACAAAAAGCCCAAATTTTATTCGAAATAATAATAAAAACCCCAACCAAAGAAAAATGAAAATGGCGGCGCTGTATCAATCAACGGCCATTCGTAGAGGGTTGCTAGCGATATCACTGTCATGAGAATGAACGAAAAAATGGCCGAGTTGGAAAGAAAACTTACCGAGAATCCTCAAGACATGCCATTCTCCAGTATGATATGTTCGGCTATAAATACCTTCTTCCAACGGATTTGAAGGTCTGGTAAAATCTCAACTATAGAGATACAGCTTGGTTGCATTGCTGAAATATTATTGAATAAAAAGAATAAATAGTAAGTAGTTTCCCAGAACTTTTTAGACCGAAATAGGTCATAACAGAAAAGAAAAAGCAAGGTAAATCTGAATGCTAGAATAATTGGCACCTGCACAGTGCAAAAAAAAACTGCGAAGGAGGATCAGGTAAAACTGCCTGAAAAAAGAAATGGCATGAGAACTTCCAGCATTCAAATAGTCTCCTCGTTTTCATCGATCGATTGGGGGAGAATCTGTTTTTTTTTTTTCATGACGTCGCAGTGCACTGGTTGACCACGCTTCCCTGCAATCACAGATATAGCTGGGATGAAGCATTCGTTCTTGAACTTTCATCTCGAGGGTTTTCTTAACACCACAGCTCAAAATTCAATATGCTTTGCAATCATTTTTGAGCCACGCATGTCAGTGTCCTGTTAAAGTAGGGCTGACTTATAGAGCCCTATACATGTGTTTCGATCTTGCGATCTCGTGTATCGGGCACGAAATGGATGTTATGATATATTGAATATACGAGCCACGGGAAATCGAGTGTACAACACTTTGTGTTTGTTGAGTTCTTCACTGGACATAGAGTCTAAATCGTACGTCGTCGCTAACTCTTATTGTGGGGACTGGAGCACAAACAGAGATTAGCAAAAGACGAGAAAGGGTAACTGCCCGACTGACGAGATCGCAAGATCGAAACACGTGTATCGGGCTCTATAAGTCAGCTCTCCTTTAACAGACCACTGACATGCGTGGCTCAAAAATGATTGCAAGGCATTCGTTCTTGATTGTCGGAAAGTGTTAGTGAGTGGGTATCAACTTTGCGCTAAGAATGACTAGCCAGTCAGTCATCAGCCCATAATCGGCTCCGCTAACCAAATCAGACTTACGAATTCGAGTTATTATTGACTGAACGTAAGCAAAAAAGAATGGACATAATTAAGATAAAGAACTAGGCAGACTTCAGTGGGCACAAGTAGCGGAAGGATAGTACCAACATTATTACAATTGTTTCTGAAGGCGGCAGAATTTATAGTTTGTTGTCTTAGGGTCAACAAGGGTTGGTATTAGCCCTTTCCGTTTTGGATAGTTTTGGAAGGTCGCTAGGAATATTTATAGGCTTTTTATATGGCGCTATTTTTAATCAGAACTTGAAAAAACATGTCCGAACGGACTACCCATTAGATTACCAAAGTAGGCAAAAAATAGTCTATTCTGGTATATCGGGGATATTACCAAAATGAAATTTCGCTACTGACGAAAAAAATTGAAGGAATAGGACAGGCGCGGGTAGCGCAATGGCAGAGTTGCCGCGCATTACAAAAGTGGTACTTGGGTTCAGTCCCTCAAGGGGCGTCGCAAACCTCCCCGGTCTTTATGGTCGGAAAAGTCGGTGACAGAGTTGTTGTCTGCGATTGGCTCATTCACCTCAAAATGTGAAAGTAATGACCACAAAACGGCATAGTTCTTGCCCGTTCTTATGAAGCACTTTTGAAGTCAAGAGATGAGTAACAAATTTTCTCATCGAGAATTTCATTTCATCGAGTATTTTTGAACCCCGCTATTTATTTAGATATTTACACGACCCGTCATCACAATTTTCATTTTGCGAATCCCAATACTTCGAGCGCTCAATTTCTACTTTTTGTCTTCTTCTTGAATGATGTAGAATACTGATCGAGCATGTCACCTTGCAATCTCAAGGATAGCCTGGCTGTGGCGTTCCATAGGGCGCTCTTGTTGACGGTCGGATAGTCTTAAGGGAGGGGGGGGGGGGAGAAAGTGGGCCTATCTTCACGCTCGTCGCGGCAAGCATGACTATCACTTGGCCATGTCGCCCCCAACCACCTCGCTATCAACATTACATAATCTGTGAGACTTTGTTTGCGCTTAGCGATGACTGTCTACAAGCACTAAATGCTGTAAGCAAATGGCGAGATTATGGCTTCTGTTCTGTGATATTTTAAGTCAATTCTCGTCACCAACTTTGTTCTCAGTATCTCTCTTTGATTTGCTAGCTGACTTTCTTCGCCGTCTCTTATTTCTTTTCTCTATCTAATTATTCTCTCTGTCAAGCCAGCCGTTCGTTTTAGAAAAGGCCTGGGCTTTCCAAAACATCAAAGGAGGCGCAGCCAAGCTCAATACTGGGTTCTACATACAACTTGTTGGTTTAGGAACGTATAAGTTCGCAAGGAATCAGGTGATTTCTTCTTCATATAGCATCCATTGGGCAATAAATCTCAAAAAATAGGTTTTACTTCGAGAATCGCAATACAATGACAGGAACGTCGAGTTCACCCGCTAAATCAAACTGAACTTTCTACGGGGAGAAGTATCGTGATAAAAAGATCACTCCTTAGAATTTCTGGGAGGCTTAAAGAGTTATCTTGATTAGTCGACTTGAGGTTGGTATCAGTTGTAGTAACAAAAATCGGCTTTGCAAATGATTTAGAGGGAAATCGATATACCCCCTATTTCAGATAAAGCCGGCTGTGGATGCGGCTCTCGGCTCTGGTCACCGCATGTTTGATACCGCGAAATACAACCAAAAAACATGAACTGAAAGCAGCATTATTTGTCGGTGGATCTAGATCGTGAAATCTTGAGTGCAAAATTTGATAAGGAAGAGCTGTTTCATAGGCTTCAATAATGACCGCTAATTGTAGCAGTAGTCAAGTCGAACGTACACTTTTACCCGCTTTATCTCTCTCTCTCTCTCTTCTCTCTCGTGTGCTTCTATAACCCCCTTTTGAAAAAGGCAATGATAAGGGAAAATTTCCAGCAATTTTTGACTTTTCAGGTAGGTAATCTGATAACATATTTTGAGCTTTTCATGAAGTCTTTTATAGGATTCTCTCTGATCAGGAGTGACAAATAAAAAAATCGACCTCATCCGCCGGAGAGGAACTTTTCATAGGAGTGTTAGTACCCATTCGAAGGTTGGGACATTAGACCTCAGCCACACGTCGCCGGTTTTTCAAAGCATCCTGTACAACGCTGTGATCTCCACACAAAACTAGCGCATATTTGTCGCCGGACAAAGCTTTTTCTTAGGACTATTAGTAATCATTCGATAGCATAATCGAATTTGATTCCAACGCTGAGCTGTACATCCTGAGAAGTCCGTTTCTCTGCAACGCACAAGGCAAAACAAGTTGAGTCAAATGTATGAGAATGGAAGAACTAAAAAAGCTCACGTCGGGGTGGATTTGGCGGTCTCGTGATTGCGGGACGCAGTATCTCAACGCTTTCCTAGAACCGTCCACTGGCCGCCGCAACCCGGCGGCCACGTGAATCTCATAGGACCATGTTTCTCGCAAGCGGGAATTTGACTTATTACCAGTTGCGTTCCATCTTATTTTACCTGCTTCGTTTCAGAGAAACGACCTTTTCAAGATATACGCACAGCTTTATAATCTGTAACGATTACGCTATCGAATTAACACTGATATACCAAAGACAGAGCTATGTCCCGCGAGAAATATGCGTTTCAGACGCCAAGAAATCTCCTTCCGTAGCAACGTCAAAAATATCTTTTTCGAAGACCAGCGCCGTGGGGGTGTAGCCCCAAGTCTCAGCTTTCGAATGATAACTATCGCTCTTATGAAAAGTTCCTCTCTAGCGAATGAGATAAGTTTTTCAATTTTCTCCTCATATTCAGACAGAACCTTCTATAGCAGTGCAGAGACAAGTTTTCGGCATTGCAGCCTCGCACTCACGCGGATTGTGCAAGACAAGTTTCGGCATGCAGCCTCGTCACTACGCGGCATTTTGAGTTCAATTAGTTCCTAGCTCGAAGGTATCCCCTATATAGAGTAATACCGACTATTCGGCTACCCGAAACATTCTCAACATGCAGCAGAGGTGATGAAATCCCCGCGGGCAGTGTTCTACACTCGATTGTTCGTGACTGGAAAACATGTTTTGTTATACCTTTCATTTCGAGTGTTTTTGAGACCTCGCTCAATTGATTTAATCTGAAAACAAGTCATGCCTTTTGCTCCTTCTTCAAAAAAAATTTTGTCATTCTTCAAATGGTGACATCAGTTTGATGAATGAAACTATTTTTTTAATTGTTAATTATTGTAAGAAAGGCCCCATATAATTCTGGTATCACAGCGTTCATTTCGCGTTCCTAAAAACGTTCCATCTTGAGTATAAAGCGCATATCGAATTTTCCATCTACCTTTTTTTTTTTTAAATTCTGTCCTTCGTCGATCCTGTTGTTGGGTGCATGCTGATAAACACCGACGCGATCGAATCATGGCAGAGAAAAAGGCAGAAAATAGGGGCCTCAGTTGGCTGTAGTGGATAGCAAATGATCCCTTGAAAAGAGTAGTCACTAGTTCGAGGGCCCAGCTGAGCTACCACGTCTGTGCCTCACAATTCTTATGGTTGTGTTTCACATCGTACTCTGCCATGAAAAAAGGCATTGATTTGAACTAGTCAGTTTTGCGATGTTTTGTTCCTTGGAGGTTATCGGTGTGGTAATCAGTGATACAGGAGCTTTTGCCGAAGTACGATTTGTCACGTTCTGATATTTTTCTTACCAAGAAATTCTTCCCAGAAACCAATGATTTTTCACATGGCGCTAGGGAACCATATTAGAGAATCCTTGAAGTTGCTCAAAACGGAGCGTGTTGTGAAATTTTTCCTTCTCTTCTGTAGAGTTTTATCTTACCTGCATTCTTCCATTAGGCTATATTGACATGGTCTTTATTCATTATCCGAGGGCCTTGAATCTAAAGGAGAAAGACGAGAGAAATCCGCTTCATTGGAAGCTGACATATCTAGAGCTCGAAAACTCAAAGGTATATGGGTGGAAACTAAATTTGTGACTAAGAGTTCATCTTTGAGAGATCCCTCTCTGCAAATTATACACGTACGAAATCACCGCGAGCAATCATGGAGTGAAATAGGAAGAGTTGTAATGTAGTTACTATAAGATTATTTGGCATAAATAGAGTTGTTTGTCACAATTAGTGTTACTTTAATAGTATATGTTTGAAAATTTTATCAATTAGATAAAAAGCATCTGTATTGATGCATTTTGCAAAATCGCATTGAATATGTAGGTACGGTTTTCCCGGACTTTTCCTTTTTCTCCATTACTTCTCGGCGGTATCGCCCGCTTCAATAGAGCCACACATCCCATTTCTTAACAGCGCCATATTGTGAGGGTAACTGGACTTTTTGCTATGCAGTTCCTACATCTTCAAACTTTGAAAGTACTTTTATGTAAGCGTACTACTTTCCGGAAATAAAATATATCATCTAGGGAGTCGTTGAGATGTGATTATGATTATTCTCTTGGGAAGACAAGTTTGCACCACCATTTCAGATTCAGTTGTGTAACAATCCCGTGGTCAGTGATACACCCTGATGACGATCTTTTTATTGGCCATTACACAGCTAAAAGAGGAACAAGCAACAATCTAGTGAATATGAAAAAACGAGGCGACAAGAGATTTCCTTCAGAAAAAAGGAGGAAAGATATCGCCCGCTGACGAGACTGTCAAGTTCGAACCACTCGTTTCGTGTTCTTTAAGATACCCGCTAACAGACCATGTGCGTGGCTCAAAAAATCACTACCAGGCATATTAAAAAGGTTTAAATTAGACGATTCCCGGGACAAAAACATATTATGACCAAGAAATACAAAGAAAAGAAAGTACTTCAATGTCTTTAAATGAAAATTTTGTGAATCTTCCTGAGATATCTAGAGCGTTCGAAATTGTATGAAATGATGTTTTGGTATACCCAATAATGTAGAGTGGTGTGCAAAAACATTATGGCGGCTCCACTTGAGGCCTTTGGTAAAAACGTATTTTTTGCTTTTGCAAAACGTCTCTGTAGTTCATCGATAACTCAGATCAAGAGAATCTCAATGTCATGTCGAATTTCTTTAACAGCTTATTTTTGGCGCCGTACGAGTCAAAATAAGATTTTGTTTCTCATTCAGAGATTTCACAATGGATAGAAGTTTTGTTGTAATGTACTCTCCGTCAGATAAAGAAAATCTTTCCCATTACAACGATATACTTGGCTTTTGGAAAGGACTTCTCCCATTTGTAAGGACCGAAAGAATATTGGGTTTCACACTCAGTGAGCACTTCTACCGGGCTAGGCCGTCTTTACAGATGTGGTACCAATGGGCAAACACATTTTCTTAATCAGAAAGATTTGCTCTATTTAATGGTTGAAATTTTGTTGTGAAAAAAACTTTTATCAGGCAAGGAATTTTTAACTGTGAAACAAAATCGCGCTTTGACTGATACGGCCTTAAAACCAAGCAATATGAGAAATAAAATATACCTTTAAAATTACTTGATTTAAACTATCAAATTATCTTACATTGGTCATATAATAGCAAAGAATAGGCTTTTACAGAAGGCCTCAACTGGAGCCGCCGTGATAGATCGGTACCAAAAAACGTTCGCGTCAGTCGGGAGTCGAACCCAGATCTCACTCTTACCGGGAGCATATGCTAAGTCACTGCACCACTGACGTATACAATCTTGGAAAGAGTGAGCTGGGTTCGAATCTCTGCTGGCGCAAATGTTTTTGCACATAACTCTACATTATTGGGTATACTAAAACATCATGACACCGCAAATGGAGTTCAAACAAAAATTAATGCTGATTGTATGGAATGATTCGTAAGATCTCGTTCAGATGACGGAAAGATTCGGTCTGCAGGAGTGTCGAATTACGAGTCGAAACATCTTGAAGAAATCAAAAGCTATGGAAAGCTAAAGTTATTCTACGGCGAACTTTGGCCTGTTGGAGCAAATATCAGTGTTCCAGATGATGCCATGTGCGAACCAAGTGGAGTATCATCCTCACTTCACTCGAGATGAGTTGAAGAAGTACTGCAATAAGGAAGGAATTTTTATCAGGTATTCCTGACTTAAGCAAAGACATCGTTTCATTATTTCTGAGTCAACAATAAATACAGTGATCGTACGTTCTCGCTAGGACTGAGTCTGAGTGATTATAGAAATTATACATAACAAAGGAAATTCCTCTTACGATTATGTAATTATGTAGTTGACTGTATTAATGATTAGCATTTTAAGACTACGTAAAAATATCTTCCTTTGGTGAGTATGAAAATATCCCAATTCCATTTATAGTTTTAGACCAACAGGTCCTGTTCTCAATCTTTGCTTCAAATCACTAGCTTTCATTGTCAGTGTCAGTTTACACAGCGATTTTCGTCTACTGACTCACTTATCGAGAGAATCTGTTGGCTACCGAATTTGTCTAACTAGTTCATCGCTTTACCCAATGCTCGTGCCTCTAGTAGAAGCGAGAAACATCAAAAAAAATTGCTCTTAGACTTCGATTTGCAATATAATTATCAAGAAAACATATATATATATATATATATATATATATATATATATATATATATAACGATCGGGCATTCTCAGTAGCGCATCACAAACCGGCGCTGGTGCAGGATCCCGTGGTCAGACCCCGTAGATATGGCCAAGAAACACAACACTACTGTTTCGGTGAGTACAGTCTTTCATATCAAATCTGTCGAATTCACAGTATCTTTAAAGTGTTAGTGCCTCTTTGATTTAATATCATAATGTTATACCGAATGCAAATATTCCTTCCTTTCGTGGGCTCGATTCATTGTCAAGAAGAACTGCTAACACTAAAGGAGATATGGGCAAACCATTTGTGAAGTGACGGATGTCTGAGAGCTAGGATTTAGTTGTCTAAAGATAGAAAAGTTGTAAAGAATGCTCTGAATTATAATAAAACATTCTCGAAACAACCGTTATTGGGTGTTAATGGAGAGCTAACAGAGATTTTGCTAGATCAACTCGAGTCGCTCGATGAACAATGAAAGCCCTTTAAGAGCGTTGAGATTGGAGCACAGCTTAGAACATGGTCCATGTGTATAATTTCAAACCACGACTATAACATCCTGGAATAACGCGCGTTCTCACATTACCATCGAGTTCTTATCTCTACTTTTCTCTCAGCAGAGTTCTCAGCTTAGAAAATCACAGATCGATCAATAGGAGTGGGATTTTTTTATTGTGTTTGGTGATTCCGTTATTTTGCGGTTCAAGCCTAGAAATTGATTATGCTAATCTTAGGACTTTAGATGATACGAGTTTCGCGGGCTCTCAGCCAAGGTGTAGGGATCATTCCGAAATCGGCTACGCCGGAGCGCATTGTTGAGAACGTCAAGGTGCTGTTTTATACATAGAAAATTTAGCTTGTCTTCCACGTGTTTGGAATGATTTCCTGGATTATTGAAATTGTTTAATGCATTCAGTAGTTTGTATAAACACCGACTGTTCCATTCACTTTGAACTATTTATTTGTTTTCAAAATTTTTTATTCGTCTTCCAACCCAAAATTTATTGCTCAGGTGACAGAGCTGAAAGTGAGCGAGGAGGAGATGGAGTCGTTACATAAAAAGTCAAGATCAGAATTATATCCGATGTTATGGATGGCGTGTACTGTGATTTTCACTGTTGTGTTGTTGTGTCGAAATGATCTATTTGCTATGTTACACTACATTTAATATGATAGTATTTCATAGTCTAATAAGATTACTTTTCCTCAGTTTGATATGCTCCTGTCCTTTGATAAAAGCCTGTAGTTTTCCTTATTTACACCATGAAATCCTTAGGAATATCAAAAAATTCTTAACAGGCGTTATCTCAGTTTTAGTAAGATGGCAAAATTCACAGGCTTAACGAGCACTCAGATTTCGGGAAGTCATTACTATAGGTTCAGTGGAATAAGCAGCTATTAAGTGGCACCTCTTATTAGCTTGGAAAATTATTACATCACGGAAGACTCTTCTTGACTGAAAATCATTTGAAAGAACAACGAGCGATTAATGAGATAATGCACATCTATCATTGTGTGCTACCAGAAGACACGTGATCATTTCGTGTAACTCATGCACTTCCGTTCTTAATGTCACTGTAAATCTTTTAGTAATGTTATGACGATCAAATATCTTTGAATATTTTGTAGAGATCATATTCTCACATTAACGGGTTCACCGACTAGTTTAGAAAAATGGAAGCAATGGAGCCGTACAACTCGTGGATTGTGTTGACAACATCACGCTTGGTTGTTTGATTCTTCTTGCGAAAGCATCTGTCAGTTTATTGACTGTTTTGTGATATCTGTCCTTTGTGCACATTCGATGTCTATTCTTTCTACATTATATGAGGCCTTGCGAATAGGTGAATAGGGTATTAGTATACTTTTTAACGAGTCTTCATTAGTTGTGCTTTCTTCAGCATATTTCGCTTTTCTATCCCCATCATTCATGGTCGTGTCTCTTCTCAAATATCGCGATTTAACAAAATAACTGGTTGACGCTTTCTTGTGGGTGAATTCTTCCAGGAAAACTCTTGGGAATTAGCTATTCGCTTCGGCGTCATTTTACTATTCTGATATAATTGTCGTCAAAAATTCTCCAAATTTCTAATTGTAGAAAGGCGTCACAAGTCAGTAGTCAATCAGTTCAGTACAGAGTTTTGCAATCGTTAATTATTTTTGAATATTAATATTACTTTACACGACCCTCAGCACAATTTATCGTGCAAACGCCAACACTTTCATTCAGTTCGCTTCTTCGCATTGGTCCCCACAAAGATCCGCAAATATTTGGCATGCTACTTTGGCTCTTGCATCAGTATTTTGCCTTCTTCACTTTGATGTCAAAGAGCGCTGATGAAGTCAAATCCTCCCTACAATCTCGAAGATAGTCGAGTTAAGGCGACTTGTGAGATTGTAAGAGAGGGGTAGAGAACGAGTTGGACCAACAACTTACTTCTTAATCCTACTTCCCTAACCACTCTGCTGCCATCCTCAGATTTGAGATATTTCATATTGAATATACATAGACGTTTTGTTAAGACTATGCCTATAAGTACTGACTATAAGTAGGAAAGCTACGGATTGAGTTATAAAGTTAAGGACTTCTGTCAGCAACTGGAAACGAATATTTTAAGAGTATTAGGAATTAACGTCTTGAACTGGTAAATAACGTTAGCTTATCGCTCCCATTGTTCACCATTTTGTGTTTCAGCACAGTACTAAGTAAAGAATGACAAACGTGTATTTTGACTAACATGATCGAAATTACTTCTAACGAAATCATGAATGATGACACTCTTCTACAGCAGGAATATTCGGTATACTATACCACTGAGCTGACACGGAGTTGACATGAAGTTTTTATTTGACAAGCGTTTAAACGTTTTCATCTTCAGAGCCATGTTGATCGGAGTCAGTCGTTCACAAGTAGTCGTCCTTGAATAGAATGACATTCGTGCATCAACCTAGTGTCAGATTTACAGTAATTGAAGAAAGTTCCTAATATATTGCAGAGAAGTTTGATAGGATCGCTCAACGGTCATAGTATCTGCGTTTGAGTGAATTTCTCTTCGAAACTGGTTGCTTCATATGGCTTAACACAATGGGTGTAACTGGTAGGAAGCCGTACACGACCGCGGTATATTACGGTCTACTTGAGTCAATGAGTTTGTCTGATATGCGCATTGTTATTGTTCCTTAGTTCTTATCTCTATCATCCCATTGCACAGAAGGTGAGCTAAGGTTTGATTCAATCACTTTCAAAGCGCCTTTAGCTGCGGTTTCTCCAAGTAGCTACCTGTGTTATGGAATCTGAATGTCCAACGCCATACAACTCATTGAATGTCCCAGTGAAGGTTAGCTGCTTTTGCTGCTTTTTATTCTACTTTGATGCATTATGAGAAAGTGAAGAATGTGCAGAGGGTAAAGCCTGGGAGCATCTTGGCACTAGTTAAGTTTCTGTTATCACGTCTGCCACTGTTGTCAGTAGAGTCTCCTTTGCTTCCACTATTTCGGAGTCAAATTTCTGAGCATGTGACCAGTTCAAGCCTTTATTATGATGTATTTTTCAAAAAATCTTCATGAAAGCAGAAACAGACATTCTGAGCGAGCTTATTGGTGGCAAAAGTCAAGGTTTTGCTAGAAACATTTCTTTTAGAGAGACGGTGTTGTATGCTGTATACATGGGACGTCGTGTGAAGTTGCGAAGAAGCAAAGAGAAGCAAATGGTGAATTTTACACTATAAATTTCGTCGTCTGGACCGATTTCCAATATTATCTACTAACTCAGACAATGAAGACCTATCCGAGCAATATGTGAATCTCGTCGACAGTAAAAGAGACAAGAACGCCTCTCGCAATGAAGTCGAAAAATCGCTCGCTGAAAAGCTAAGGTCTTTACCACAATCAATACTTCAATTATATCACCTATGACCATTTTTTATTGCATCACAATCATATTATAGTAGTGAAAAGTCTCACTTGAGATATGGTGCCGCTAGCTGTCGGCTTAACTTGAAAGATCGGCTTTCACTGTACCTCTGCATGAAAAAAGATATCCATATTACAGAGCGGCCTTTTTGAAATTTGGCTAAGGTTGGTATATCTTCAAAATTGTTGGTTGACGTTCTGTCGAATTTACTTTCCTCAGGGACATCTAACATTTTGGGTGCGATAAACCACGGCACTAATCCACCCACCGTCGCGCGATGTGGCGAGCAGACCGTAGTGTCGAGCGGTTAGTGATAATGATCACAGAAAGAAGATCGCTGGTTTGACTCCTTCCGACGACATTTCATTGTAATTTTTTGATGCTTTTTTTCTGTTTTCAGTTCAATATGCATATACCACTAACACACCTTATCACGCCATATCTCATATCGTAACACCGTAACTCAAATGATTGCTGAGTGATTGCACTGCTTGCTGCGTGGGAAATCAACGTGCTCCGTAATTAACTACCGTGCACTACAGTACACATTCGAAAATATGTTTTCCGATTTGACCTTTACAACGTCACAGAGAAATGCGAAAAAAAAATTGGGATATGCGTTGTTACCCTATGGATCTTCCATCAAGAAATAGTGAAATATTAGACAACTAAGCGTTTTCTTTCTATAATACTTTCGTTGTAGAGAAGTTTTCAAAACCAAATTACCAGATAAAACACTAGAAGAACTGCTATGAAGCGCCATGGTAGAGGACCAAACCAGCATCTTCCTTCCCTCTGATCGGCATCTCTAACCACTTAACAGTACGAGTTTCTCACTTCGCGCGGCGGACGAGGTGTCCTGCCTGAAGTGTAACTATACAATTGAGACATGGTGCATTTTTCTTATCAGGTAGAGTTTTTTGAAGAAGTGTTCCTTGCTCGACAAGAGTTTTCCTTTATACATTCAGTTGGTTCTCCTGAAAAACTCGCATTACAGCGCAGCAGCAGCAAATTAAGAAATGTGTTTCACACGCGAGGCTCATTATCGAGAGTATTTTTTATTAAACAAATCCTCTTCTTCGGACTCTCAGTAATCACTCCATAATGTAAATCTAGACGATTCTAACACTGTATTTGCTTCGTGAATAAACGCTTTGTTCCACTGAATCAGTGAAAATGAGATTGAGTTTACGAAATACGCCGCGTACTGGTCGCCTGCTAGGGTGCGTGAGTTACTGCGTATGATCATGCAGAGTGATTTACATGTGGCGCACGATTTCTATTGAATTTAGAGATTTCTAAGTTTGAGAGAGCTTTTTGGAGAGAAAATCAGAGCCGGTGGCACTCGACAGTTTCTGCTATGCCATAAGTTCACTTTCACTAAGACTTCGTATGGAACTAGCGAGCGATTTGGTCAAATTGATTTTCTGGAAAACCTGTTTGTTGCCGTTAAAGAGTTGTGAGCGCCCACTGTCTATGTGTTTGCATTGAATTACGAACGCGTAGCCTCAAGAATAAGAATGCGTTTGATGGCTTTAGCGTAGTTTTTTGTCAACGTTGAGGACAGGGCCTTTTCTGGTTTTTCCTTAGAGTTCTGAAAACAGTTCATTAGCAAAAATTTCGTAATCTCAAACTAGCGTTTTTTTCCTGATGTAGCCTTTCCCGAATGCTACAGCAGTGAAAACGAACTTGAGTTTCACACTTGGTGTGCTTAGAGTGCTTTGTTTGTACTGTCGGGATTTGTAGATAGCTTTTTATAATACACAAAGTACACACTGGATATCATGAAGCTCTACAATTTTGAGACTAAATCTTGCTCCTGAAAGGTCCTTATAGCGCCCTTTGAGAAGGATAAGAAGATCACACCCCACACTCGGATTAATCGCTATTCGCTTCGACTTGATCGATCGCGCAGCGCTATTCACATGTGGAACACGATATTTGTTATTTAGTGTACGACTTTTTCTTCGCTTCAAAAAACTCTTGATAAAACGTATGATTCCGAAATCCAAGATTCCTTTGCAGGTTTATGTGCTTTTGTGCTCAGGCTAGGCAGCTTAGGTTTTTTGCTCAGTAGCGAATTCATTTCACAATCTAAAATAAAAGCGAAAAGCTTAAGTCGCAGAATGACATAACGAAGCTTCTCTTACAATTTCAATACAAAAGCCTAGAAGTGTTTACGAAGCGGAGAAAAAGTTTGGATTGACAACGAAATTACGCATGACAACGTACTCCGCCTCTGAAGCTCATTATTATTTTCATTACTAGAAGCGCAAAGAAAAAGATTTTTCAACAAACGAAAAAATAACGGATTCCTATAGCGAAAAGGAATTAAACTTTGTTCCTTATTTTTCACGTTCTCATTCAATCTTAAATCAGCTGTTTCTTTTCTAAGCTCGATGTGCAACGAGCATTCTGTATTTGGATTCATATTCAGTGTAAAATTGCACTGTTATGATAGATAAGCGGGTTTTCAAAAAAAAAACCCTAACAGAAGCTTCATAGTAAGTCCATAATCGTAATTTCCTTAGTGGGGCAACAATAGTACAAGAAGTTGTTGTCATATGAAAATTAACTAGTACGCTGCAAGTAGAGTAAATTTTAATCAAGCAATAGAGTAAAATTTTATTAAGCAAGTAAATTCTCTATATGAAGGCGGAAAATGCGCTGGAAAAAAAACCAGTTTGAGAAAGTGAGAACCAACTAGTAGAATGACTATAAATCTGGCAAGATTCAGGAATTAGATGTATTTCAATTTCGAACGAAAGCGAAGAAGCGGTAAACATCGTAAAACTGGTAGAGAACGACGAAGTGAAGAGGAATCTACGTCAAAAAGATCAGACGATGCCTGCTCAAGGAGAGAACGCGATGAAAGCGCTAAAAAAGGCAAGGAGGACGCCAGGCCGAGAAAATATGAAGATGAAGAATCGAACGACTTTGAAATTGCTGCTCATAAAGCCTACAAACGCCGTCGCCAACAACGTGCAACTCACTCATCGTCAAAGAGTAGAAGATGATCATTCTCTATACCAAGAATTTGTATCCTATAGTCGTATATATTTGTACACTTGTCAGCCTAATACGACCGTTAGCTGCGCTTGATAATACTAGTATTACTATCGGTCAAAAAATCACCATGGTCTTTGGAAGTGCCTTAATCTTGAAATCGGCTTCTCACTTGAGCACAATTTCACGCTTCAATTTAGAAGTTCAAGATCCGTACGTGTTATGCGTAAGAGGCATGCCATTCTGCTGTTACGAGTTTGATCGTAAGCGAAGGGAACCGATTGATAGTATTTTTGTTCTCCTGAAACCTTCTCGAGCATTTGATCTTAACAATTTTTAGTTAACTATTCCATTGCATACCCGATATGGTTGTATGATGCACCATGTTATGTGGATTCCAGCAGTTCTTGCATTCAACTCGTTTCCCTCACATCCACCATACACCAAAGCTTTCGAGGTTGTTCGCTTATGTGTTGTGGCTGCCGCAAGAGGCTTTTTCTGCCACTATGAGAATTCTTTTTCGAATTCTGGTAGAGTCGTCTTTCCATGGATCCTGAGAGCGCCGCGATAAGGCGTTTTCGTGGACTAAAGGAAGAGCGCTTTCCCGAGTGAAGTCTGGTAATAAGTTTTCAACCTCCACGGTATGAAAGGCTCGGTGGGTCTTGCAACAGTTGGTACCAGCACTGGATTAGTTGGAGCGCTCGCGTTATAAACAGATTTACTGCCACTCTCCTATTTGCTCCCTACGATCGACGATTGTGCTGTATATATTTACCGTGACAAATACCTGTGACCCGTCCCGTCCTACCCATCACAATCATTCGCCAGATCCAGTTATCTTCAAGTCGCTTTGACCTCCAAATGATCAAGAAAGATCTTGGCAATTCATTCGATTGATTTGTTGTTCACTGAATTGTTTTCTTGGTTTTAGATTTATTGTGCCTTCAAAATGCATGAAAATATACTTTTTTGTACTTTGTAGGCGAAGCGTAACTTCTCCGAAAGAAGCTGAGTGGTCCGACCACCTTTCACTTCATAAGGAGAAAACTGTAAAATCATAAAGACATAAAGGTGCTGCTGCTTTCACCACTCGGTGGTTGTCTCAAAGAATGAAGTTAATATGACCTCGGGGTTATTTAGCAAGATAATATTTTCATACTAACCTTATTAGAATAGCATATCAGCATTCTGTCGTCGATTTTTCGACAGCACATAACCTGTACATGTCGCGTGAGATCATTTACAATTTTGACGCATAGGACGGAGAATTTTATCAAATGGTCTGGTACCAGAATTCGGAAGCATTTTTTACTATGTCCACTCATTTATATGCTATTTATGACTACTTCAGGGACACTCCGGTAGACAGCCCAAAAACCAGGCGTGGAAGGCGTCGAGAGTGAGTTGTAGCTTGTCTCCGCTCGACCGTTCCTTTGAATTCGAGATTTCACTTATTTGTACATTTCTTTGCTTATTTATATGACATTAGTGACTTATTTGAAGCATCAGCCCTTCCTTCATTCACTTTCATGTTTCGCACCAATTATCCTTAGTGTCTTCGATTTGTAACGTGTTCGGGTGTCATTTGAGTATTTTTTCTTTCACGGATACAGTTGAGTGCTAGTTGAGACCATTTTTCGTGGAAATTTGAAGTAACATTGATAAAACAGTTCCAGGTCTCCGTCACAGATAGCCTCCGGTTTTCGTGGACTGATGGAAGCTTTTTCCAGACACGTCTAGTGACAATTTGGATGATTTCGATGAGTGTGATGGCTTTGTCAACCCGGAGAAGGGCTGAGCTAGTGATCACGTGTCTATTTACGTCATCTCTCACCACTGCGCCTTTCGCACTTTTGATCGATTAACCTAATTGATATAGCAACATTTGTTTTGTATTAAGTCATTTACTTGATGAACTGAACAAGTGCCGATTATTGATTGCTTATGCGACGTAGAAGTCATTCTACTCATGTCTCAGATTACAGAAGTCCGAAAATTCAATCATTCACCACAAAAAGAACTGTGATGGTTATATTGGTTCTAAGAGTGGGTATGGTCTGCCTGTTCAGCTTTTTGGGTCATTCTAGCATGTAAACATTACGACAAGTTTGAAAGTAACGCAGCGTATTAACGATTCTTTGTCCTCGCGTCTCATGTTAACAAAAGTTTGCTATCCCAAAAAAGGATGAAACTTTAGCGCATAGAGTTCAACTACTAACAAAAAGAACTTATCGCGAATGTGGACTCGGTCCCTACTGAACAAACGGTTTAGTGGAACTTTGAGAAGACGCAGTCTATGTAGATTAGACAGCTGTATCCGCTGTTCCCAATGTGCTATAGAGCAGCAGCGCGTCGATAACTCATTCCATGTCGTCTGAATTACTTTTAGCACTTTATTTGATCCATCATCACAGTGTTTTTTTTTCACTGTGCGGACCCCGTACTTCTAGCATTCAATTCGTTTCTCGTCTTCTTCTTCAACGGCATAGAATACTGGTTGAGAGAGTCCCCTTGCAATATCGAGGATAATCTGGCTGTGGAGCTCCATAGAGCGGTGGTGTTGACAGCCGGAGAGAGTCGGGGGTGGAGCTCTGCTCCACGCGCAGCGTGACGAGCATCACAACCAATCGGCCACGTTGCCCCTACTCTATTGTATCTCATCGTTGTCGTGAAAGAAGTACTATTCAATACTACCGCATGTTCTGGAGGTAATTCTGTGATGTTTGAGCTCTAGGACTAGTGCGACATGATGATAAGTGCGTGGTGCAACAGTCACTTGATAACGATAGTAACAATCAGGGTGTAGTTGCTGAGCAGGATGATAATCACGCGAATTCCATCTATGCTTTTTATCTCTATTCGCCCCTGCACACTTTTTCATACGCATAGGATTGAAGTAATTAAAACGTTCTATACAACATAGCTAAGTCGATATTTAATAAAACATCTGGCAGAAGAAAGCACTAATTTTTTTGGCAGTCAAAGCTGTATTTTTATAAAGCAGCTAAAGACTCGATAACGAAGTACATATTTCTGTGCGATATAAAATGGCAACAAAAAGGTCGAAAATTCGTATATTTTGCGTTCTTTATTCAACTATTTATTTTTGAGCAAAAATAAGAAATCACTTATTGCTGATTGATAGGAACAAATCGCTGTCGGAGTTTTCGTCTTCCGGAAATGAAAGTCTGGTCACGGATCTCGATATTAGTGAAGACAGAAAGGCTAGAAGAAGAAAGGAGCGACGAGAGAGAAGAAGAAGAGGAAACAAAGATAATAAGAACGGTCAAAGAAAAAAGAGTGGAATGTTAGAGGTTGTTTCCTTAATAGACACTCTTAAAGAGAAAAAGAAAGAAAAAGAGAAAGAGAGAGAGAGCGAGATCCGTCGCGTTCAAATTCAGTCACTTCAAAGCATGCCAAGTGATGACGACCAGAAATCAGATCAGAGGAAGAAAAAGAGCTCTCTCTGCCTAGTTCAGTATCTCCGCAATCTTCTCAATCACTCAGTGGCTTAGCGAGGTTAGCCCTTCGAAATGGATTTGAAATATGTGTGCCTTTAGTGTTTTAAATCGAGAACCAAAGACTTTTTATCGTAATTCTTGCAAAAAATTCGACAATGTGGCCAAATTTTGATGTAGGAGTGTATACATCGGAGTGTGCAACTTTGCAAAAGCCGAGGAACAAGTGAAAGAACGAGCAGATTTTCGTGTTTATCACCAGATTAATTTGAAAATGTAAAATTAATTTTATGATTTGGCATCGCTTTTGAATTGCCTCTAATTGGTTACAGTTGGTTCATCGTCCTCTTCTTGATGACTTGAAGCAGGAGCTTTCTTTAATCATCGTCTACAAGCAAGCAATGGTTTATTCAGGTGCGGTAGTTAACACGTAGCACGTACGAGAGTCGTCAGTGATGCTACTACTTTAGACACTATCCCATCCATCGGCGAAATGTTGGCTCATCTTTCTACTATTATGTGGACTACAGTGATCCAAAAGTTCAAGCACACGCCTCGTTGGATCATCTCGTCAGATATTACAAGGTGTGACAAACAACATCAGCAAGGTAGCGTAGCCATCTGAACCATGCAATTTTAGATAAACGCTCAGAGACATCCACACAATGCTCAATACGCCGATCAATTCCCGTGGTGGGATGTACAGCTTTGAATGACAACAGTATAAAAGTTTTTCATCTGCTCATCAAACATTTACTAGATACCAGCTCCAACATATGACGGTGCCTATCAGGTTGCACTCCCCATTCAATATCGGCTCCGTGATATAATGTTGAAACATCGATTTTCTGATAATTGAGTGAAAAAATCGTTGCAAGTACTTGGTACAAAGTTATCATCTAAATCACCTGCCTCCCATTGACTGTTGAGTGATACAAGCGAGCAACAGTAGTAATCATTACTCCACAACGCGCTACAAAGCCAGCTTGTTCTGGACAATCTTCGAACCCGCTGTAAATGTATTTTCTTTTTGATTTTTTCATAAGCGAATCTGTTCAGTAGTTCGGTATTTCTTCCTTTTGTTCATTTAACATCTCATTCGCGCAGCTGCTAGCGGCATGTCTTTCGCTTCCGTTAAGTCACATGACATGCCCAACCTTAAGTTTGACAATTTGTCGTGCGCAACGCCATTCCCTATTTTTGATCGTTGACAGAAGCCAGAGCTTTGATTCCATGTTTCAAACTCCTGCGTGATAGAGCCGTATTTCCAGCATCGTCTTGCCGGTTGTTGGTTTAATAACGGTAAGTTGTTTTCCATATTGTTTATAAAACATCAGATTCATAACGCGTAGATTAGTGCAGAAAGGATCGTACGGTGAAAAAGCTGGAGACAGAGGTGCTTTTTTCATCTTCACTGCATCCTTGTTTCTATACCGCCCGTATTTGAGTCCTGACTTTTAAGCTCTTTCTATTTTTGGCCCTATCATTTAGAGATGCTGATTCCCTCAAGTACAGACCACATACACAGAATCTAGTCCAAACAAGTTTTTTCACGCCGCACGTAACTTTGTGACTGATTGGCTTTGACTCACTAAGTGAAGTAGGTCCTTTTCCATAAAACTTCTGAGATAAGAAATTTATTTGCAGTTACTAGGGAGTTCAAAAAATCTTTTGGATGATCAGACATAGAGTTGACGATATCAGATCATCCGCACAATTACGGTACCTTTCGGTTCGGCCAATTCTTTGCAGAGGGATTATACTCCTACTTATAAGGGAATCGACACCTTTACAATAATAGACTACCCTGCATCGCATTTCCAGGCCCACTGTTTTAGCTCATCCGAAAGGCACCGTATTCCTGATGAAGCTGAAAAGGTAAAGCAGGCATTTTTAGTATTATATAAGTGCCGTATCGGACTTCATATAAGGCTCAAAACATGTTACCATATTATCGGATTATCATCAGAATAGGTGTTTGTTAGAGGAATTGAAGTTCACGCAGTGAACGTCTACGATGCCTAAGTAAGATGTATTTCTATGCTGAACAACGCTCTAACGCTGTTGGTGTCCAAGGAGAAAAACAGGAAGACAGGAAGGGATCAAAATGACGAGAATTTTGAAAAAGGTGCCTGTTATGTAGATGTAGTTCATGGCACAATTTGCTCTGATGAGTTTATGAAAGTACCTAACTGAGTCGAATGCATGTCAGAGTGACTTTTTCAGGCCAAAAAGACGAAGATGCTGCCAAAACGGCTGCCATTAAATTTTTACTAAAGTGTATAGAAAAATTCTCCTCTTAACATGCTTGTTCTACTCATTGGAAAAAACACGGGAGATAGCTCCGCAATGCTTGCATCCATGGAAAAAACCGACTACACGTTAGATTGACCTTCCAAGCTTTTTGAAGGAGAGAAGGCCAAAAAGTCATCCACTGTCGCATATGTCTTGTCAAAGGTTGAGCTGCTTACATCTAAAGTTCTTCCACGATGAGACTAGCTTACCCTTCACCAGCTGCAATCATGGGCATTTGTAGAACGAATGCAGCTTTTTCTAAACAAATTCAGTAAGCTGGTCACTGCGCCTGTTGATTAGGCATGTCTAGTCAAAACATTACTGTATCCAGCGTCTGTATTAGATTGGTGTAAAAGCAACTACGCTTTTCTGGTAGTATGACACCCAAGTTATTTTAATTTACTACTTTCAGCAGACGGCGAACGACTGTCGTCGAACTGGTCGACGTAGAGTTCTCCTCTGCAACATCTCGTGTACTCTTGAGGAGGATTCACTTTGTGGGATTGCTCTCAGATGGTCGCTGGCATCTCGCCACTGCGTTTCTCATTTATCAAGGATCTTGTCTCCTTTAGGAGATTTTTTGAAACCACAGCTGCACTTAACGTTCGTTAGCAGTTCCTCGGGCAAATGCATTCATGACGTTGCTAGTTTTCTCTCTGCTGTTTTACGAACCATCATAATCGCACGGTCTAAAACAGCAATCACTTTTGCATTAAGTAACGTCGTTTCCATAAAAGCATTAATGATGAAGCTCTCGGCGTTGATCAATCCCTGAGGGATGCGCCATGTATTCGTCTTCAATTTTTAACTTCGTCTGAGGTGATTGAATGCATAACTTACACCTTCACAATAACTCGTGGTGACCTCCCGCTGAACGAGTCAGCGCTGCTTATCCTCCCAGGCAAGTCTTCTACCAGCTTCACCGACTCCGGGAGGATGGATGTCTTGGTGAGCCATAGGCAGCGAGATGGAACCATCGGACCATGTGTGCGATGCAGAGCAACCCTAACCACTGCGCCTCATGTGCCATGAAGATAGGTTTAGTAACAAATATTAGGTCATTAGCAACAAAACATAAACGATAAAGTACATGAATGATGTTAACATGTCATATTAATTTGAAAATATTTTTCCATAATCGAACGCCACTCAAGCGCTATTACTTTTGCACCAACCCGAGATCAGATTCGCGCTAGCTCTGGGTCAGCGCTTTAATGTGCTCCATGTGGTCCTACAGCGATACTCTTCTCGCGATAGACTATGATTGGACGCCACCCAATTTTCAAATGTAGCTCGCCTGATGTCAGCAAACCGAAACCGTGACTTCAAATCAGTTCATATGATGGTTCCCCTCCGGTTCGGTGTCTCTACTCTAATTTCATTGTCTCATTTTTCACTCCTTTCATCGCTCATTCATTTTGTCATTCATTCATCCCATTATTTCTTTGCTTTTAAAAATCACCAGTAAGCTGGTATAGTTCTTTGCCAGGCTGTGCCAATCAATGAATCAAGTGTTTAGGACTTCAAGAAAGTTCTTAACCTTATCCTTATGATTTTTTCCCGTGAGTTTCGTTCATGAATCATTGGCGTGCGATGTCAGTTTGCGGGGAATTTCTAGTTTCCGTACCGATCGATAATTGATTAGCATCTTGTTTCTGTTTCTAATTAGTTCTCGATTTTTGTCATATTCAACCGAGATCTATCTCCAAGTTTCGGGAATATTCCCCTCGAATGATTGGGTTTACATGACGGCGAAAAACCGAGTTTATCCGCCAAAGGTCTCGACCGACAGACGTCTTCGGCTTTCTCAGGGCCGATGGCTATTTGATGTCGGCGATACATTGGTCTCTTATACTGATTTTTCTGTTAGTTGTTGTCTATGCGCAGTTTTCAGACTTTAGAGAATGTTTTACGCCCAGTTTGTTTTATCGAAGAAAGGACCATTGGCAAAAATTTGGTTGGCTGCTTACTGGGAAAAGAAGCTGTCGAAAGCGCAGATTTATGAGACCAATGTGCAGGACGCTGTGAACGAAATATTAAAGCCGAAGGTTCTTTTTTTCTTAAAATTCGAAGCAATGATGCCTGCCTCCCATGAAACGGCAAATGAAGGTTGAGCCAATTTCGCTGAACAAGAACTTTTCATAGAAGTTCTAGTAGTTGTTCGAGAGCTCAGATCTCTAGCCGCTGCTCCATGTGCTCGTTTTTGATAAAGCCGATTCTATCTGCATAGGGAGGGACGATTGATAAGCTGATCTCAGTCGCTGGAGAGGCACTTTTGATAGGAGTGTTAGCAACCATTCAAAAGCTGAGACTCGGGGCTGCAGCCCCACGTCGGTGGTTCTCGGAAAAACTTTTTTCTGACGTTGCTACATACAAGGAGATGTCTTGACGTCTGATGCGCAATTTCTCCCCGGACAGAGCTTTTTCTCTAGACTGTTAGTATTCCTTCGATAACGCAATTATTACTTATTCCATTGCTGTGCTCATATCCTGAAAAGGCCGTTTATTTGAAACGCACTGGGTAAGAAAGTTTGAGTTCCTATCTGCGATCAATGCTTAAACTATCCGACTCACGTGCGGGTGCATGAGGCGAGCAAGTGGACCGCTGACGTAATACCTGTTTACGCGTTCGCATGCCTGAAAAGTATCGGATGTGGCTGCCAGCCAGCCACACTTGAGTTCACAGATGCTTATTGATCTCAGATGTGAATTCAAATTAATCTACGCACTGCGTCCCACGGAGAGGCCTTCCAAAACTATAAGCGCAGCATTCGAATCAGAAACGATTACGCTATCGAATGGTTACCAATAGTCCGAAGTGAGAGCTCTGTTCGGCGAGAAATATGCGCGCGTCTGAGACATAGTTTTTCTGTGGAATTTACAGCGTTACGAAAGGTATTTGAAAAACTAGCAATGTGGTGCTATAGCCTCAAGTCTCAGTTTTCGATTGGATACTAACACTCCTATGAAAAGATTCCTCTACAGTGAACGAGATCGGTTTTTCATTTCTCCTTTTCTAATTAGTTTTTTATTAGGTTGTAGCAAAAAGAAAACATTTGTGTTTCATCCATGCATGTTTCTAACAGGACGGAAGTGTTTCCTAGAAATATGAATAATCATTCGATAGCGCAACATGATGATTCTAAAGCTGAGCTTATATTCTGGGAATGACCGTTTCACTGTAGTGCAGTAGAGAAAGTAAGATAGAATTTGACATACACGGCTGTGTTTGTGCTGGGGGGGGGGGGGGGGACAGTGGGATTCGATATGACGAGTGGTCGATCACTCGGGCGTGTTGAGGTATAGAGTACAAACGTTGTTATTTGATTTGGGTTTTTTTCTCCTTTGTCAAATAAACTCCAGATCAAACGTTTGACTTTAACGCTACAATATTGCATCTACAAGTTCATACGCTCTTCGCGTTTACGGCGAAGCTGTAGTAAAAGCGAGCGGCCAAGGTGAAATAATTTTTCCTTTTTTTTGTATGCTACAGGGTTACAATCGGCTTTTATCAGGGAAGGAGCATGTGACGCAGTAGCCCCAGATTTAAGCTTCAAGATGATTGCTAATACTTTTGTGAAGAGTTCTTGGTCAGCGAAAGGGGTTCAATCTTCATTCGTAGCCAGATAACAGCGAAGTATCGAATCGGTTTTTATCTTCTGTGAAGCAGTTTTTCGTTCTCAATACAGGTAAAAATGGCCCTTCGTACAACCGGCCATTTGCTACTCGGTATCGTTCGGATCTACTCGAGGAAGATCAAGTACCTTTTGGCTGATTGTAATGAGGCCTTTCTCAAAATCAAGATGGACCTTTGCCCCGGACAAATAGAATTGGTCGACGACGGTAAAGAGGCGCCGCTTCTTCCGTTACCTGAGGTACAGTTTGCATAGGGATCTTTGATGTAATCTAACTGTCAGAGTTCAGTATGGACGTTTTTCAGGTTTTCCCTGACTTCGACTCTACGTTGCTGGATTTTAATGATGATGAGTTTAACAGTCACCTACAGGTACCGTGGTGTTGAGATTCCTTTCATTTTCTTCCCACCTACTCTATTAGCTCGCTCCATAAGTTTTGACATCAGAAAAATAAGCACCAAACTAACCTTAACTGATCGAAATTGCATGATTTTGGTATCGTTCAATTGCGCATTCTCTTGTGAATATTCTGGTATGCAAATTTTCTGTGCTTGCTCCAAGATGAAACTGTTTTGGGAACAAATTCGTTTGCTAGTCATGTACGAATGGCGCGAAGGTGAAAATGCTAGTGAAGCGGAGTGAAATATTAATGGCCATGGTACAGCTGCAGAAAAGATGCTAAAAAGTAGTTTGCGAAGTTCAAATCTGGAGAGAACAGTGAGGAAGATCAGTCCCTCTGGAGCCACAGAAAACTCTGTCAATTTTGTGTGGCACTTTCTGGCACTTTCCCCCACGCGCCATTCCTGTATGTGAGTTGAAAGCGATATTGTTCTCACGACAGCTCCATTTTGAAGCAGTTATAGGCAAGTTGTATACTATGATATTGACAAGAAAGTGTGCAGTTGAACGATACCGAAACCTTGCAGTTTAATCAGTTCTGGTTGATAAATTTGGTGTTTTTTGCTTCAATACCAAAATTTATGGAACGACTCAATTCAATAAACTACGATATGTTCTGGTTTCAAATAAGTCAGAGCAGAATAGACGACATTACGTTAAAAGGGGATCATATATCCGACCAGCATATGTTTGGCACGGATTTCGCCGTGAGTTTCTGTGTCCATCAGTGTTGTAGAATTCGCAGAGCTCTACTGGATTGCTTAGAAATCGATAGAAAATTTATATTATGTCTATCATCTATATGCACTAGCAGGGTCATGTGTATTGCAGTGGCTAGAGATGGTGCCCTGGGGCAACACGTGGTATGTTTCGATCGCACACCTCCAAAGCTCACCAGACCTTCCATTCACCTGGGGTCGCTATGAATTGCTGCCAGTCTTGTCTGGCAGGATCGCAGCACTGACTTGATACATTGGCAGACCATGAAGAATCATTGTGAAAGCTCGATGTACATCCGAATTAATTCAAACGGTACTTGGAGGGGTACATGACGCATCCCTCAGGTTTCGATCGAAGCCGAAAGCTTTATCTTTTACCCTCATGATGATAAATATGGCCTTCGTATGGATTGAATGAATATGCACTTTACATATGCTGTAAAACCGATCATCAAGTGTGGACAATGTTGTGCATGGCGTAGTGGTTGAAGATGCCCTACTCTGCACAGGTGGTCCATGGATGGATCCGCACTCGAGGTTCACTAAGCTTTCGATCCCTTCGGGCCTGACTAATTGTTGGAGGACTTGTCTGAAAGGATCGCAGTGCTAACTTGATGCATCGTAGGCCACCACGAGTCACTGTAAAGGCCATACGTCGATTTCATTGCATCTATTGATGTTTGATGAAGTCGATTGCACGGCTCATCCCTAGGGAATTGATCAACTCAACGCCAAGAGTTGTGCCTTTTGTTCGTTATAATTTGAACAAATTTTCTTCAAATGCTATCCTTCCTCGCGTGAAATGCAACATAAGTCCGTGCACTTTCCTTCGTTGAATTCGTAGTACGGTATTACCCTTCAAAGACTATGAGGGTCTTTTTAATGCTCACCGCGCGAAGTTAAATCTCACTCAGCTACAGTAAAGGCATGTCATGGGAAAGCATCAGGAGGCCAGACATCTATGTGCAGGCGTGCTATGCCGTGTGCCTAACAACGCTCGTCCTCAAAGGGATATGTAGTGATACCGGCAGAACACAGGTTGGAAGGAGAGAGACCAGACAACATGCGAACAAACCATTTGATTAGATTTATACTCAGGCGTAGACAGCATAAAAGGATAATGGATAAAGCTCTCGGCGTTGATCAATCCTTGAGGGATGCACCATGCATTCGTCTTCAATTTTTAACTTATCTTGATGTGATTGAATGCGTATCTGACCTTTACAATGACTCGCGGTGGCATCCCGCTGAACCGAGTCGGTGCTGCTTTTCCTCCCAGACAAGTCTGAGACCAGTCTGGTACCAATTTACCCACCCCGGAGGGGTGGGTGGCTTTTCGAGTCATGAGTGCGACGTCGAACCATTGGCCCCGTGTGCGACGAGTACGCCTCTGGTCACTGCTCCACATGCGCTCAGTGTACACAGCAGAAACGGTTTAAAACTATTATTAGGCCCTTAACGGTACCTGGAAAATATTAGTGAGCGCATCGTTCGGTTGTTGGTTCGAAAAATTTTCGTCGTAGAGATTTCGAATTTGAAAATGAGGAAATACAAATTGAACGGTAGTTTGATAGAAAGTCGTGTATCAGAAAATACACGCAGAACTATTCGAAAACCTTTGAAAGAATTTGGTCTGTGCTCTTCAACTGTTTCGGAGTATCTGAGAATTACTTAAAAGCCGTCTATCAGGAAATGTTCTTGGATTTTACAACCCTCCTCGCAAGTGGCACTGCAAAGATTGGAGCACCGCGACTGCCAAACTCTGCCTGGCCCAACATGCTGCTGGACTTTTTCAAGCAACGAGCTCAGCTACGATAACTTGTCTCATACACCACACTCACGATTTCTATGCTTCCACCCGTGTACTTGAGAGACCTATTATCTACCAGATAGCACTTCCAAAATTATACCGACATTTCCCTGTAGGAACCTTCAATTTCCAAATCATTGGATATTTGCATATCGATGCCATCTTAGATTAGATGTGTATTAGAAATGAGCGTTCTGCTGTGAGAAAGTCTCATCAGATCGTTAAAAACTTCGACTTATGCTTCACAATGTTCAGTTATCGCACGTGATGGAAGAACTTTGTGAATCAGTGGTAACGCTATGCTACCGTCATCCACAGAATTGAAGAGGGGTGCGAAATTTTTAAACTCTGAGAACAAATTCAATAGATCTCCACTAGTATTCTTCCCAGTTGTGGAGAATGAACATCTTTATATCCGATTATAAATTAGTGTTAAGGTGTTTTGACTGAGTAGAAGTTTGTCGCCTAACTGTCCTTCGTCGCACTTATTTCCAAGCTTATTTCTTTATTCATTCTTGAGCAAATGGTTGAACAGCCGTGTATTTATGCCACTATTTTTTCACTGCAAAGTTGTGCACTGCCCTAATTTTTGACTGCGCAGGTGGTCACTTCAACATGGCGGCCGGCATGTGAGAATCCGTATAAGTCAAGAGTGCCGGTGTGCATTGTTTAGTTTGGCACTCTTTGATTTACGTGCGCTCTCTCCGGAATAATACTTAAGCTACAAAAGCATGTCTCTATGCGCAATGCTCCCAATTTATGTCACCTGGGTACTGTGCTCGTTTACATTGATCTCAAATGTAGCGTATGCTTTTTGATTTCTCTTGGGATATGGCAGAGTTTCCCACTTCGTGGCCGATAAAGACCATTTTTGTTGCGCTTCATGTGCGAAATCAATTGGTATAAACTACATGACAATACTCATGTGCGTGTGGTGACGTATTTACATGAGCAAGAGTGCACATGATGATGCTAAAGTTGTGTTAGTGTTAAGGTACATGACCAACGCAAGGATGCATACCATCTGTGCATGGCGCAATCTCATTACATTAACACATATGGGAACGTCTTTCACATCGCTTGCATTGCTTGCGAATCTTAGCAATATAAAGGGAAGAACGCAAAATAGCCCATTGAGAACCGTTCTATGGGCCTATTATTGATTCTCTGACTATCACCTGAGCGATACAAAACTAAGTGAAAGTGACTGCATGTTGATTATAGAGACTTCGTAGGAGAGCTTCTTACATCCATGCACACGTATCGGTCCCAACGCAGGCGATTTTTAGCCTGTTCATTGACCGTAGATCTTATCCAGGTGTTGCGATATGCGATTTGCCTGTCCGCGTACTTGGCACACGCCTGCAACACGCAATTACCGCATGCGAATCGCTGCGGTGATTATGGATTATGACCGCAAGTTTACGGCCACTCGAGCGGAAGCTAATTGAATATTCTGTCTTGAGTGTTGATCCTCAGATAAATGCGCCCCGAACTGAATAAATCATCTGCCTGATCATAAGTCGAGCGCAGCAGCGGATTCTTTAGCATGAGTTGTGATAGCTTGACCTGATAGTGATTAACCCTAGTGAATTAGTAGTACTTGCAGTGACTAGCCGTAAAAAGCAGCGAAAAAGCGTTTAGGTGCAAAAGTGCCTTGCGCTTAATTTCTTCCCAATATTAAATCAGACTATTAACTCACTTCCATGACCCGCCAGTGCAATTTTATCGGTTTGTAATAGCTCACTCTAATTAAACTGAATCATTTAGGTTACTAGATTCACATAATCCACCGTTCGACTGAAGATTTTCGAATTTAAGTATCGTGATGGGCCAATGAGTACTATGTACTTAGTACCAAGATTACCTCTCATGATATGACCATTTAACATTTATTGCGTCGAGTTGTGCATGAGTTGAACTTTTGCTACAGATGTAGTCTGTCTCTTGTCAAGAGTCCCACGAGAGTGTACTCATTAACGAGTGCTGAATTTGCAATGTTATCGCTTCTAACAGAGACTGGTTTCCCTCTAACATCAAGGAACTGGAAACTGCAGTCATTGTTTTTCTTGAATTCTGAACTAGGATGACTTATTGTGCATAAGTAGTAGAAATTTGAAGGAGATGAATGTTCGCCTAAGCAGTTATGCGCGAATTTCCCAATGAACGTTATCGCATCTAGACGATGGCTACTTCGTGGTTAACTCGCATGCTAATTCATTGATTCGATATTCTGGAAAAATCCAGTTAAAGAGTTGTTTTATCCGAGGTGCATGATAAGTGGGTACTTAATAACTTTTGCGTCATAAGTGAATCTATGTAATGTTGTGGCTAACCTTCCATGGTGGGATTGAAAAGTGATCGTGGTAGAGAGGCAGGTAGTAGTAACTCTTGTGCGTGAAACGGATCATTGTTACCTTTCCCGAGAGCAAATCTCGATGGTCAGTGTGTTTCTTTAGGTTCTTTCGTTCCCCCTCGTGGTAGTCGTATGTCGATTAGAGTTCACAAGTCCTTGGCGTGCAGCTGTCTTTGGACTTTGCAACACGGACGAGGTCACGAATACCGTAGTGAGAGGAGGTGACTGATCGCATTCACATTGCTTGTTTTTACGACTTGACTTGTCGCCCTGTATATGTATGCATGTGTGTGTTTACGGATAAGTTTGTGAAACGGATAATGTTAATGAAGCTGGTGGTAGCACTAACTCGAAAGACAAACGAACATATGTATGGAAATGCAGATACGAGCCGCGACTTATACCCGTAGTTCACAAACATAGTGGTGGAGAGAAACAAGTGCTCCGAGAATGTGAAGTGCGTGCTCGCGGGCATTGTAGAAGTTACTGGGCGGATGTCATTTTCATTAATGATGTAGCCGCTGACTAGTATCAGCTCATGATCGCGAAATTTCTCGGGATTCAAACATCTAAAATTGTTCTCTTGTTATTAAATCTCTGAATGAAATTGTAGTTTAAAGAAATTTTTCACCTCTGTCAATTTTGCATTATTTCACTCACATATAAGCCCTTTCGTATTGTTGAAATTTCGAGATACATACCGCCATGACTTCGAAGATAAAGGGCCGGTTCTTTTTGAACCGATCAGTGCTGAATCTCCTATATCGATGGTAGCTGATGTGAATAATGCACAATTGGAAGAGCCTGGTGCTAGTGATACGGAGGATTTGTTTTGTCCATTGAGCGAGAAACGAAAGCGCAAACTGGACGTAAGTTGCACTATCGTAGCAATGAGTTATACTATCTTTGTTTATTGTCTGTGGCTCTTTCTTTGCTAGTGAAGGCATCAGGGCATTTTGTTACCAAGCTGTGATAGTTCGATTGCAAACCGTGTACGCTTGCTTGACATCTGTGACAAGTTGTGAACGACAGACACCAGTTTCAGGGATGAGTTCGTATTGCGGTGATGTCTCTGTTGTTTTTCTAGGGAAATGTCCGTCTGTCATTCATCAAACGGTACCTCCACTACATCTGGCCACTTTGAGAGCGTCTGAACACTGGTATGTAAACTAGAGTGGCACATCCTTTTCAAATATTTGCAGTTGCAAATGAATCGTTTGAGTAGAACTCAGTGTGCAATACGAATCTATTCTCGATGCATAATAGAACAAAAAGGCGGTGCTACGTTGTCTCTTTTAATTGCTTTCAAGAAAGTACATGGAGCAGATGTTTTCAATGAGCTCTTGACATGACGCATTTGGGACTTGCTCTATTCATATGGGCGTTGTCTACCTTTTATAGTGTTGTGTTTTAAGTCGTTTGTTTTCTAATGCTTAACACATTTGCGAGGATGCTGGTATTTTGACGAACAAAGTAGAGTACTAAAAAACATGAGGAATTGCCAAACTTGTCGAAGAGACTTTGTTTTTTGCTATGAATTCCGTTTAAATTTCTACAGAAATTTTTGTAACTTCGCAGAAAATGCAATGACCTTAAATATCAACGATGCATTCTGAGAAATGACCGCGTGTCATTGAACGAACTGTCCGCTTGTTCAATGACTTCCGCTGTTCAGGAGATGAATGATGATCAAAGAGGAAACAAGGGAAAGAGAAAAGGGTTTATTGAGCAACGAATAACTCAATTGTAGAATAAGAATGCTTATATCTTGCCCCTGTTATAATCTATTAATACCAACTAAACCTATTGCAATTATCAGCAGTTATCGTGAGGAAATATACGTTTATCCCGAGTTAAACGACAGAATCATTCTCATGCACGTATGCAATGATATCAAGTTATTGTCGTCCATTACCTTCTGCTAAAAAAATCGTAATTGGGTATCTGTCTATCGCTTTCAATATTCGCGAAAATTAGGGGTGCGCTTTCTCTCAGCGAAATAATGTTTGTGGTTACGTCCCGACTAGCGGCATTATTTATCGTTCAAGTGCGAATCGAGAAAGTGAGAAGAGCAAGTACGTGAATATGGCAACCGTTATGTGCCGATGTGCTTCTTGTATTTTTCGTTATAGCCTTCTAGTGTAAACAATAGGGGGGAGGCGCAAGGTTCATACGTACATGCCACACATTTTGCATGACCGAGGTCTTCGGTTCGCTTCAAGCTGTCTTTATAATACGCTTTTTCAGGGCAGAGCTGCCGAAGATGACGATCTATTGTCGAAGCGTACTCAGGATTTTCTGAATTCAATCGTGACAAAGCCACGTACTACTGCAGAGTCACAAGTGAGTTTTGGTTTTTCGTTTTATGCAGCATCTTGGATGCTCTCGTTTCTCACATGACCTCATTATCGTCTTGTATCCGTATTTGGGAGATTTCGCAACTCCTTGACTACGTGAGCAATTAAGCTATTACCATATGCGTCTGAGAGGATAAGAGTTCAGTGCAAAGATGTAAAGTGGATTATCAGTGTCCGCTGTTTTTGAAATATTTTTCAGCCTTTCTATCACAACTTTCCATGTCGTATCTAAAACATATATCGTCGATAACCTTAATCTTATTCCATTTACCATTGCGAATTTTGTCGTAAGAAGACGACAATCAACAGCGTGTGATAGCATACTTGCAAAATTTTTGTCTCTTTAAGGTCAAACGTCTTAAAATCATGTATCCTCTGTGTTTTCACTAGAACACCATCGTAAAGAGTTTCGAAATTTCGACTATCGGCTCCGTACTTCTCACGGTTCGACAGTTCTATTGCCTGCTAGATCAGTTCTACAATATGTCAAGGTACAATGATCTTATTGCATGCTGTAGCTTAAGGGTAAAGCTGAAAGAACGAGGTAATATACGCGCGATGTCCACCTTTTTTTTGTCCATAATCGCTACATTCCAGCTAACGCTGTGACAACTTTCTCGCATTGATATAAGCGTTATGGTGGATTATCTAAGTTCAAGATTTCTAAGTGGTGTAAACTAGTAGACATCAATATTTCGAGGTTAGTAAAGATGGTTGTGTTTGACATTCCAAAAATTTTACTAATTCAAGAGGCTTTTGTGGCAACCGTCCCTTTTAGCATTCTCGCTTCAACCATATCTCGCAGCACGTATGCGAATAATGTTACTGGTTCTTAGTTTCTATCCAACATGTGAACGCATTCAAGTGTGTACCTTCACATTAATGAACTGCTGTGTTTGTTTGGTGGTCGGGATACTTCTTTTGGGAGTACTGTATCTTCACTTGGATCATCCAAGGCAGATCCCTTGTTGTCAGCGTATAGGAAACGATTTCCAATAGTTTATGGATATAGAGAGCTATAGGGCGCTAGACATGAATTGAATATGTGATAACGAATGGGAGATGTGGCGTCATGCTAGAGAGCAAGTGATGGATGGGAAACAGCCCAGCATCGCTGATGCAATGGCACCTATAATAAATGTGTTGACTTAAATTGCAAACGCTTCTAGATGGATTTGTGCGATCGTTATAGCTGAGAACAACATTTACTGTCCGATTTCAGATCGCCCTGAGTGATTTTTTGACGAAAGGAGCCATGTGAAAGACTGCAACACAAAAGTTCTACACATTGCTGGTCCTCTAGAAGTCGCAAGCAATTAATTGAGCAACCTGGCCCATATGAAGACATATTCATTTCATCTGATCCTAATGTCGCCCAAACTATGGGAAAGTGAAATCATCAATTTCATTTTCTCGTTTTATCTGCCATCTCGTTACAGTGTTTTACATAGTTTTAGTAGATCACCGTGTTGTACATAGATTGTGTTTGAAGCAGTGGAATGTCGCGCGTTTTATTTGGTGTTTGGACGATTTTTGACTGTTTTATGTTTGATCTCGAATTTATCCTCACCAACAGAAGCTCTGCATGTCTTATTTGGCATTGTTGTCTAGTGTAGTTTCACTTAAAACTTTTTTATACTAACTATTATCTTGTATGCGCTTTTTAATTCACGCATTCGTAATGTAGTTATCATACAATACAATTTTCAAATTTTCAAATGCTCTAAGCAACGACTAAGCGATGCCTTGCTTCTGAAGAGAAATTGTTTTATCTCCCAGTTCGATCGTTTTACTGTTCAGTATTTGGATCCAGCCTATGTTTTAGTGCTTTATGTTTTATTCGTTGAGTGTACTTTTATGGTCTATGTTTTATTCCTGTAGTGAATTTTTAAGTTTTATGTTATATTAGTAAAGTGTATTTTTGTGTTTTACGTTTTATTTGTGAAGTGAATTTCTATGTTTTTTGTTTTATTTGTGAATTTTTATGTTTTATGTTTCATTCGTGAAGTGTGTCAGTAAATAAACGGTGATCTAAAAGTCTGAGAGTAATTCTGATGACGTTACTGAGTATAATTAGCCATGGTTTGAAGCGTGGTCAGGGGGCTCTGAACAGGGTGTGATGGGAAGACGACAGGTGCGTGAGTGTGCCTCGCCAGCGTTTGAAAACGAATACAAAAGACTGGTTAGAGGGAATGGAACCATGGATAAAAATTCACATATATCTTTTGAGAAATGAGCACCAGAATTCTGTACTAGACTCTTGCTTTTATCCGGTGGTTGAAAACGTACTAATAGTTCAGGGTGCAACAACTAGAGAGCTTCCTTAGTTGCAGTTATAGCGCAGCCTGCACAACCCTTTCGTACCTACCTTTCTAAATTGCTCGTGTCAAAGTAAGTTGTGATCTTGTACATCTGGTACTCGGAGCATAAGAAACCGGCTCTACAGAAAACCTCCGTAATAAGCTCAATCTTCAAAACTATCAACTTGTTACAGTTACTCTCTCAAGCCTTAAACAGTCCAGAGATGAACCTGTTGTATGGTCTAGTAGCAGATGTCTTCATTAATCTGCCTGCCATCATGTAAGAAGATTGTAAGAAGAAGAAGGGATGAAGGGATTGTAAACTTGGCCAGCAAAGGAAGTTAGTGAGGCTTAACGTGATCAAAATTCTATGTTAAGACGCGCCTTTCCATGGTTTTATCGCTCATCACATTTGGCAGAATTGCGATGTATTTTCGATTAGTTTCAGTGAATTGATATGTGCAACTGTGAATAGAAAGACCAACAAAGAAGAAAGGACGAAGCGTAAAAAAACTGTCGGTTGCAACCTTTCTTCCCTACCGTTCACCTTTCTGTCTGTATAGATCCTTACTTTATAATCATGTTAGAAGAATCACAGAAAACAATTTATTTTATCAAAAAATATTTGACAGGGGAACTAGAGTAAGTCATACCTATTTCAAAAAATAATTCAAATCAGCATATCTTAAATTATATGAACAGATAAATATAATTACAGAATGAGCAGATCTTAGAGATTAGCACTATTTTTAGATAATACAGATTGGACTAACAACAAGTATAGAATTTCTCCGCTTTGAACTAAATGGCTTGTCATACGTTTTCAAATCCTTTCTCCACAAAACTGGAAACCTACACAAAAGTGTCTAGATGGTTTCCAGCATCCGTTTTCTTGCTGAAACATGGAGGCATGGTTAACTGTGCAAGTAGGTAAGACATAAGAGCAACGCTGTATCCAGTGCCACGATCACCGATCTCTGCCGATGCGGCTATATCAGAATGGAGCCACTTGAGCTCCTCTCCGAAGTCGATTCGAGCACCGACGAAAAGACCTGCTAAAAACCCATGATGGACCCTGAAGTAAGCAGTGGTGAAAACGTACACAGCGCACTTGTAGTGCATACGAAGCAAGTCTCAAAAAGGAAAATTGCTCATTGACAGCACGTACTTCTTGTTCACCTCTGTCTTGCCGAGATTGCTATAACGCATATCTGTGACAGGGATTTTGAGACCCTGGAAGTGGAGATCAGGACAAAATACCATTGGTGCGACAAAATCACCGGAACGGCGACCACCCACACATGCCCAAATTCGTTCAATTCAGAATGCATCACTTTGAAAAGGAATAGCTGAGATATTACTTTTCCTTCCCATTCCTGGCAATTAGAGAGAAGTGCTGCATGGAGTTTACCAGAAACATACGACTGAGCACCAGTAAGGGTAGCTAAGTCGATTCTCACGTCCGCCTGTGCAATAATCAGTGTTCAACGATGTTAATCACTATATTCAAAACTTTGTTAATCTTCTGGTAACTGTAAGTGATTGTTCAACATACAGCTTAGGAAGAGTGATTGGAAAAACACTGCTAAACACTCACAAGGCTGCTAAAAACAGTAAAAGAAAGCATTTTCTACTTATGGATTTCAAATAGCCTTGAGCTCAACGGGTTCAATGCCAAAGCGAGCTCAGCAGACGAAACCCGTTGAAGATTCGTTGGTGACAGTTTTAATAGTTTATATCAAAGGAGGAGTTGTGGCAAAGCGTTGGTCTCTGTGGCGTACTGAAAGCACGCGCCCCAGGTTTGGATGAAACGCGGGTTAAACTACCGCCAAAGGTTCAGAGGTTTTGAATATCAATCAACATTCTTAAATGTATATATATGACATCATAACACTGTCAAAGAAGCAATAAGAAAAGGATTTTTTGATATTTGTACAATTTTTTAAAAGAATACTTAAAATAATCAATAAATGGTGCCTCTACAATCAGAGTACTTCAACCAATTGAAGGCACACGACGTTGCAGGACGGGTTGGTGCCGGTATGAGTCATTTATGGCTCGAACGTATCAAGAAGAAAAGAAAGAAAAAAAAGAAGAATGAGCCTTTAAACTTTAGAAAAAAATCGCGGCTGGTAGTAAGCCTTATTATGTAAGATAAGGAACATTATATTCACCAGATCCCAAAAAATTATTCCGACTTTTCTTAATTTACATTCGTAATGAGCCCATTAAGGGGGCACGCTTCATAGCCGCTAAATGTAGCTTTAAGAGAAAAAAGTAACACTCCGTCCCTTTACCCTCGATTTTCTGCAAGAACATTGAGTTCCGAAAACAAACAGAAGCATTATTCAAAAGCATTTATATCATAAAAGCAATAAAACAAGCACAGGCACTCCCATAAACGTTTCAAGTTTTCAGCACCTGATGTGTACTAGTTGGGAAAAACGATGCAGAATTTGACAAAAACCACATATCGTCGCCGATGTGTTCGATAAAAACAGGAAACTGATTAATAAGAGCCTACCCACTTCGTAACACGAGTGCGGTACCCGACAACAGCAATATCGTCGCGGTGCGCGCGGGGCCGAGCCCCACCCTCCAACACTCTCCTGAAGTCAAAAATGTACGCCCTGTGGAACACCTAGCCAGGCTATCCTCGAGACTGTAAAGAAAGGCGTCAACCAGTATTCTACAACGTTCAGCAGAAAACAAAAAGACCAGATTAACAAGTTTCGATATACTCTCGAATGGCACAACATTACAGCAAATTTTTTTTAGAGTAATCGGTGCTGCCTAACATACCATTGGGACAAGTTGTCAAAAAGATAATCTTAAAGTGACGGGTTAGTTAGTTCGGATTTTTTCGCTTCTCATCCTATCACTCCCCTTCATGAAAATGCCAACTTCGTATTTGTGGCTCGTTCCTTCGCTTGCACTTACAACGAAATTTTACAGTTACTTTTACAAACTTCAAACTCGAACTGTTCTACATCTGACTACCACCTCTTCCGGTCGCTGGAGCACTTCATAAGCCAAAAGAGTTCCAAGATATAAGACAACAGTGTCTTCTAAATGTCGAACACAATAAATATTATCTCAAAAAAAAGAATGAAAATCACTGAATTGCAATTCACTGGACGTGCACTGACCACCAAAATCTCCCAATAGACAGCAATACATATTGAAGTTATGAGCATAGCAGTGCTAACCAATCAGAAAGTCGAACTACTAGCTCGCTCTTCTGAAGGGTAGACACTATCCGAAGAATTTCACGCTCTATAGGTGCAACTAGGAAAACAATTAACATTCAAGTCTGACCGAACACAGTTTATGAGTACAACCATTAAGATCATCGTTGTAGCAAACTAAATAACTAGAATTGCATTCCTCAAAGTCCGCTTTATTTCGAATGATTCAGATAAACCACTTTCCACAATATTGCTACTGAAAACGATTTTCGTGGCAACAGCAAATGATATGATAGCAATAACCACAGCAATATCATTGTTTTTCTTAGCAATGTAGAAAGGGCGTTTGCCTAGCCTAGTATATTTCATTTCTTCACTTGCTCCAAGCAGAAGGTGAACGGATAGAATACAGCAGAACAACGGGATGATCGCCAAAGCTCAAGCGGAGAGGCAGCAGTAGAAAAAGAACAAAAGTGATAAAACTGAATGTGAACGCCTGAAACAAAAAAAAAACCCCACCATAAGTGCTCTTGCTTTTAGTTAACATTACAGCAGATCAGGAAAAAATAATGTTGCGTCGGATGCGCCTAAAATGAAATTAAGCAAGCACTAAGTGCTGTCGTTGTTGATAGAATGACAATTCTGTCGGCGTTGATCCATCAGTGAGGGATGTGCCGTGAAATTGGCTTCATCATATATCGCTAGATCTGGTCAAATCGCGATATTCAACTGTTATATTCATGACTATGACTTGTCGGGGCCTACTTACCATCAACTCAATCATGCCGCTATCCTCGCAAAGACAAGACATGCAGCACTTTACCGACCGTGGTGAAATGGGAAGCTTAGTGACCCCTCGGCGGCTCATCAAACTATGGTAGGCCTGCGTTGCAGTGGACCTCAAGCCTTATGTTTTACGCGCTCTCCGTTTGCCAGTATAATACAGTGAAGATCCACATACTTTATTTATTTTGAATACGCCCGACCGAAATTGAGAGTCTAAGATAACTAAATAGAAATTAATCTTGTCGGAGGAGCACCGCTCAAACGAAAATTCCACCCAGCAATGCCTCATTCTGCAAGACGACTGTTCAAGGCAGTGAATATCCAGTTATAATAACTGTTTTCCTGAATTTCTTCTTTAAGCCAAACACGAGGTGTTACAATAAACCTTATCTGACAGCTGACGTTTCGTCAGTTTGCCTTTTTAAGAACTTGGAAAGGTCAAATTGTCCGCAATTCAATCACTCAAGCACCTCCATTACTTCTCTAGAAAAAATCACCAGACCTAGATTTCAATCGCATCTAGCACAAAATCAACTCTCTACATACTCACCGCTTCTTATATGTGTTCCACTGAATGATTGAAGTAGAGATCACCGGAAGGAGACCATATAGGCTCGTAATGCACCTATCCCATCAAAACAACAGTCTCATATACTGACTCAAATCACGAGTGATAGCGAGGCATTCCTCCCTGCGGTTTATAGTTGGATTGGTGGTATTAATCCAAAACGTTTCCAAGATCTTGCGCGCTGATTTTCTACTTCCATCGTAAGGACGGTGACTTCGATCTCAAATTCTACTACGTCGTGTTTCTGTTCTCTATTAAGACGTTTCTCAGTTAGGTGTTCTTCTATGCGAGCATGGAGCGGCCTTCCGCTTCGCCAGTATATCAATCGCCACACGGTTTTTCATTGAAAATTCATCGTATAGAAGTCGGTGTGATCATAGGCCTGCAAGAGCTTTATAATAATTTGATAACCGACTTCCCTCTAACATTGAACTTACTTATCAATCATGTCTTCTTTGTTGATTGAGCCAGTATCACGAAATTGTTATCAAACAAATTCATTCGGCTAATACTTTGACGCATTTTCTCTCCATCAGGGGCGATCAGATTAGACGAAATCAAATTCAGAAAAGTATGATGCATCATATATTTATTCATCGGTGACTAGCACTTTTCAAGACGACAGAACGCAGGTAGAAAGGCGAATGACAAATAGATCACGAAAATAAAATGCATCGACTCAAAATGCGTTGTAATGAAGTGGCCTGAAAGGATGGTGGCTATATCAATGCGAATTGGACACTGGTAGTGGATCAGGAGAAGAAATTTTTCACGCACAGATATGCGATCACAGTAACGCACTAAGCTCTTAAGATTCATTAGATGACAATTACATTGACAACATACAACAAGATATTAGGATACTCTAGTACATGACGACAAAAATGATCAACCGTGATGAATAATATCACCAGAAACCATTTTGCCTACAATAGACTTGAATATCACTTTGTGGGAAAATATAGCAGATTTGGTCTAATGGAATTGCCGAAGCTCTAAACAGTATGACACTAGCTCCTCTTTTTTCTGAATGACTTTTCTTTCCTAATCCTGTAGAGGCACAAATTCGAATGCGAGATCCGAAAAGGCCAACAGTTGTGGCCTTTCTATTCAACTTTTTCCACATTTTCTTGAAATAATCAATTCGAACGAATGTCACTCTCAAATTCATCTAATTCTCAGCATATATTAACCGTATTACATGACGTCTCTCTAGAATTGTCTGAGACTTTGTGACGAAAAAGAACAAGACTTATTTGGTGTCCATTAATTTCATTTGATGTCAACAGTGTAATGGAGAAATGTTAAACATCTGAAACATCGCTCATAGTAAACAATACATACTTATATCGGTTAGCCGAAAATCGTCCACTAAAGTTGGCTTGGCATATAAGTTGTAATGGGTACTTATATAGATGAATAAGATGGCACACACAGTAGGTCATATGCATCGACTTCAATTCATACACTTTCCGTTTACATAATTTGCTGCTAGGGATTGCTTGCTAAATTTATTATTAAGCTTATGAAGCATCCAAAGCAAAGATGTCTGACGTAATTCGGGAAAATGTGTTTCCCAGACCTGATAAATTTTGAGAGGCAAGCAAATTTTCTAAGGTATACAAGGAAAAAATTGGCTATCGTCCCAAGCAACCGCTACATTGGATGTAGTTGTACAAGTACCAAAGCTGCACCAATAGTATAACAAACACGAGGACATGGTAATACCAGTTATGCATATTTGATTTAGGGTCCAACAAATGAAACGATGGACGATTTCTGGAAAATGGTTTTACGAAAAGTGCAAGTGCATTATCATGCTGTGCAATGCAACCGAATGTGGAAAACCTAGATGTGAGCAGTACTGGCCACTTACTGCCGATTCACCAGTGAGTAATTCTCAGAAATCGTGTAGGCTTTTATCTATACTAGAAATAATAAAATATGTTGTATGTAGCAGAATGTTGTAGCAAGAAATAGCTTTAGACTCAACTGACAAAGTAAACTGGAGTAGATTTCACAAAAGAAATTTAAACGTTCACCATTGCGGACCCAAGGTAGATTCTGCATTTCCTTGCTCTCCATTGTCGACCTGACTACCAACGTAGGCTGACGAGTCTATATTATTATACTAGCAGACTAATCGCTTGATTCACACACATGTAGAAATCTACATTCAGAGCAAAGCTGGCATGTAAACATGACGAAACTAGAAAAAAATTTAGAAAGACAATCACTTTCAGATGATAAGCGCAGCACAGAAGGAAAAGTTCTACCAGGAGTACGAACAGTTACAGGACAACTGCAGTTCCATTTGGTGATTATTGTAGAAAGCGTTCCTTGTAAGGTGCTTACTAACCGAATGTTTTGTGCTTAAGGTTTGAAATTCTACTTTTTATGCAGCTAAAATTAGAATGCATGCACACTTAGTACTATTAGCGATGTCGTTTCGGTTAGAAAAATGTCTTTCTAGTATTTTAGACTATACAATTGTTCTGTCTTTTTAGTGTATGAAATGTAGCAATTTTGATATTGACATTTTTTGTCACTATGTCAAATGCTCGAATATAAAATGGCAGATAAAAGTGTTGTACTTGGAATGGTTGGAAGAACTATTTTACACATCAAAAACGGTATGGAGAGCAATAACAAAGAAAAAAAGATGGCTACTTTTCGGCACGAGAAATTTGTTGACGTTTGAAGGGAAAAACTTGAATAGAAGAAGGCAACTGAATACATGGGACATCAAATAGTGGCATAGCTGAGCAGCCCACTTCTAATGTTCGTGCGGGGACAAGCATATTTCCAATTCGTTTTCTTTCCGCACAAGCCTTGTGCATAGAACAATGTTGCCTTGTTATTTATAGTCGAAATCCAGAGTTTCCCACTGAACAATCCGCATCTGTGAATATTGTGATTCCCAAAACCGACTTTTACTAATTTCGGCATCCTTCGGTAAAACCTCTTTTTTGTCTCTGTAAGCTGATTACGAATTTTTTACATTCTATCTATTCAGACATGTGGATTTTCGATGGTTTCGCCTTTTTCAGAGCCTGGAGAGATCATGTTTCCAGGGTCCAGGCAGCCAAACGCCTACATTACTTCATTAAAGAAAAAAAAAACTTAAAAACTAGATTTCATTGCATCATGCACAAAGCAGCCCTCTTATGTTTACCCCTTATATAAATACCAGACTGAGTTGTTCAAGTGTAGACCAACCGGGAAGAAATTACACGGACAGTTAACTCACCTGCCATATTAAAATGGTAGTCTTATATAATGTCCCTTACCACGTGTGATTACGAGGCATTCTTCCCTGCGGTTCATGTCTCAACGGAAGGTGCTTATCCAGATCGCTTCTAAAATCTTGCGCGCTGATCATTTGTGTTTCTGTGCAAGGATAGTGACTTCTACTTCAAAATCCTCTTCGTTACGCGTCTGTGTCCTGTGCGAGACTAAAAGGGTACATGGCCTAGTGTTATACTTTTCATCTAGGTGTTCTTTATTTCTCAACAAAGTATCTTACTTATTTTACAGTGTGTTTATCGCTGCACCCTTGACAAGAGATTAGGCAAATTGCACCTATGCTTATGAAATCACAGTCTATTCATCAACACAGTATTAATAAGTGTTTGGAATGCCATAACTATCAGCCATGATCTCAAAGGAGATTTAAATCGTGTCTCTTTCTGTATTTAAAGGCCAGTTTATATCAGTGAGGAAAAGCTGACAGGTCTTTTCTGGAATGTCAATTTCCCAGCGAGTTTCCGGATTGCACCATTTCAGTAAAACTCTTCCAATACCAATCTCATGCTGCAGCAGAGTGGACTCAGTTCAGCAAAGTCTATGTTGGAACGAGCGAATCCGCTATGCTCCAGGCAGTAATTCTTTGTAGAAGTTCATTATGTTTTTCGCAATAGAATTCTCTCTGTGGCGCCGTGCATGCTCTAAGAAATATCTTGCTGATGTATACCGATATTAGCGACATTAGACGTCATGCTTTTTTTCTTGCACATTTCCAACATACCACTGATAGGGATCGAAATGCAGAATGAGCCTACATATCTCACTGAAAACGTATTTGTGATGTTTTTCCGAAGGGACCAAAGAACGACTCGCAAGACGTAGTATTCTGGATTTTAGAAAAAGAGAAGGATACTCTTAAAATTCTAGTCACAAATGGGTTGTCGTTTGTTTTGAGTCGATGAGACTTAGACGTGACTTTGGCAGAGAGGATTATAGCAGTTTCAGGACAAAACAACAGCATAATAAAAGTTGCATCTGGCTTACCGTAATCTGTTATATAAGGTGCGTGTACGAAGCAATTATTAGAGGGACCCTCCGACGAATATGTGATAGATGATTTGATCCTGTTCTCAGGGCTTGCAAAACCTTTTATGCCCAGCGTGTTCGCTTTTGTGTACGACACGTATTCTAAATTTATTTATTGAGATCTTTGGAGATTCATGTGGAAGCCTTTTCTGCATTCAACATTTCGACGACAAGGTCAAAGAATTTCCTTTGTCAATATGATGGGCGATCCGGTTCAGTCTAATATGACCTGACCGCAGTCACGAATCATCAACAACTCCAAACGCACTGTTAGGTCAGTTCTTAAGTGAAAAAGTTCTGCACATCACTTTACATTACTAGGTTTATTATACCATCATATTACCGCTAAAGGTGGTCACATAAAAAGAACTCCTTTTGATCGACGACACCCGATATCTGCCAGCATCAGTGAGTTCAGTGTTGACAGCGACCACCCAGGCCAGACCGTTGGGGTTGGTCGCTGACAGATAAATGCGTTGTGTATCATAGAAGAGTGATGGCGAATTGGGTATTAGTAGAGCAATAGGTTGCAGCACGCGCTCCCAGATAGAGTGAGATGTGGGTTCGAACCCGCCTAACGCGAAGAGTTTTGGACACCACTCCACATTAGTGGGTATGTTATACCATTAGTTCTTGAATTCTTTGAGACTATGATTATAAGGCTGCCTCAGTCTCTGATGTTTTTAATATCCATAGTCATCCTCGCTATCGAATCACATATGGAGGAACAATCGGAGAACAACAATGACTTTTTAGTAAGTGTATGCAAATGGTAGAAATAGAGTCAAAGCTAAAGAAGCATAAAGTCAATTGAATCTCTACCATAAAGTAGTCAACTGTAGATGATGTACTTAGTAACAGTGGCCCCTCAATGTAATTAGAATGACGTGAAACAATTTGAAGAAGAGGGTCATTTATCTGTATGACTGATAAAAATTATTCATATAAACTGCTGCAAATAATAATGTAAATACTTATTTGTTTTTGAACAGTGAGATGTACCATTGTGCTCCACCTCTTGAGCTTCTCCAAAACTCTTATCCTGTTTAAGTCACTTCTCAGCTCTATAATCATCAATCGTTTGAGTGGGATACGACGATGAGAAGCACAAATACGATCATAAACGAACAACGATATTCAGAACTTATTGTCTATCAACTTCGACATTGTTGAAAATATGCAGCGCACTTTTGAGTAGTTATGAAGTTGATGATAACAAGATTTATTATCAAGTCTCCTGATAAGTTCTGGCACTAGAGCATCAAATAGCAAATCTATTGACCGAAAGTATTTTAAATCCTTCAACAGCTCTATTCAAAGTATGCGCCATCAGCCCGAAGGAATTTCTGTTTTCTCTCAGACGATTAATCACTACTGCGTCTAGAAAGCTCGTCACCCTTGTTCTAATAGATAATTGCCAATCCTCAACGCAAATTAATGATGTATCGGAACTTCCGCTTGTCTGGGAAGTGCTCCAGCGACTGGAAGAAGGAAGACATGAAAAGTAATATAGTCAGACGACGACAAGTTAGAGATGTGCGGCGGATAATCCAGCAAATCACAGCTCAGTTCGGGCGAATTCCTGCTTTGTCAAATTGGAGACAAGCAGTCTTGCTTTGTCTTGAAGTAGGATGAAAATGCAGAGACGCTGACATGACACAGTTCTTTCGCAGTGGTCCACGTTCTCACAGTAGCACTTGGCGTTGGTCGTCTCTCCGGTTGACGGCAGGACCCTGTGAATCGGCACTCTCCGGTCCTAGATAATGATAAGCGTAGTCTTTGGCGCGAAACGATCTGGACGTGGACTTGAAATTCTTCGTTGGTCTATCGACAAACACTATTTCATAGCACGCTGACTCTTGAAAAATGATATGCAGTTGCGGTATTGACTTGTTGCTTGAGAGATGGCAGAAATGTGTTAAGGCTGATGGCGAATACCTTAAATAGTGTTGTCTAGGAATTTTGTTTACTTTGAACTTGGTGTGTATTGCTCTAGCATCAAAACTCGTGAAAAGACCAGTTATGTTCGGTAGATCCGTCGATTAAGAACGTCACTTTTCCTTCGAATCTAACCCGAGAAGCTTCCACAGCATAGTCTCCATTAGAAGAAACTCTCTTTAGCGCCAAGTGTAAGGATCTCTCCTCATATTTTATTATTTTGTGTACATTAGATGCAGTTCGAAATCACCCAAGCGCTCGTATTCTGTGTGAGCGGTGAAAAAAAAATCTAGTGGACTAATATGTTTTCATTATTGGACTTTCGGAAAATAGAAACTTAACTGCTCTTCATTCCATTGCACTGCACTATATGCAGTAAATGTGGCACTCATATGTTAGAAAGCGACAAATAAAAAAGCGGTTTCTTTCTCAAAAAAAGAACTTTTCACAGAGATGTTGTATAAAAATCGAGAAAGCTTATCTTGATTAGCTGACGCGAAGTTGATAAACTAGTCGTAGAAGTTCAGCTGACGTTTTGGCCGCCTTCTTCAGAGCCTGGGCGTATGTAGTATTAGTCTAATTGAATGATTCGGATTATCTTATTCATATGCTGCCTAGGTCAGGTTAGAAGATCAAACGAAGAAAGGGCGCGAATTTCATGTGATGGTGACGCGCTCGTCCTTCCGGTTCATTTCCGGATTTTGGGGGTTTGTCCAAAGTGCCTCAAGAGTTTTGCACGTGGAAGTCCTTGATTCCTGCGCTAGGATTGTGACAGTCACATCAAAATCCTTGTTGTTGTGTTTTTGTGCCCTATGTAAACCTAAAGGTTTGTTTTATCCATTCTAGATTTACTATCTAGATGTTCTTTTATGCAGGTGAAAAGTGGTCTAGCTGTTTTGTCTATATATTCTTCCCCTCATGCTTTACACGTTAGTAAATAAATTGTGCCCGATCTCATACAATCCCCCTCTTTTCTGTCAAGGCAGATCATATAGTTTTTGGTGTTACAAAGTCGATCATAAAGTCTATTGCGGATCAGCTGATGGCGTAAGGTGGGAAGTGGGATTTCGATAACTACCGCGAAATTTTCAAGACTGCATCTTTTTAGGCACCTTTTAACCGCGCTACTAATTTCGTTTGATATAAATGGCAGTTTGAAGGGAACTCTATTCGGCTGCCGAGTATTGTTCTTTCGGGACCTAATTTCACTTTTTGAATATGCCCGAGTAGCAAATGTTATGTAGCCGTTGAAAATGGCAATTTGTCGTGCCAAGTTTAACGATTCGTTCCTTTCCCCTTCTCCTCTGCACACATTTTCAGCAGTTCAACACATGTTTTTGATTAGCGATTTTTTCTTATGTGAAGGATGAGAGGAAAGGTAAACGACTAAAATGTTTGTGTTACTCGGTTTTCTACACAATTTTGATTAATAACATTTCAAACAAAACAACCGACTACTCTATATGTCAGTAGATAAGAGCAGCATGTGTTGGATATTAGATGCGTGCGTACACTTTTTTCCGTAATTTCGTTAAATCTACTTTTTCTTAGTTTTTTCTTTCTCGTTTTTTTCCACTAAAATATGCACTTTTCTTGGAAAATTGCGAAAAACTACTTCATTACCAAGAAGCGCGCGTACTGTCCATCCTTTCTCAGAAATGAATTGTTTTTGTTTGAGGATAATTAGGTAGTGAAAGATATAAGAAAAAAATTCAAAAAACACCGACGACAAAAGAACTTCTTACAGGAAAGCTAACACTCACGCATTAACTACTTTACAGCACGGAAGCATCTTTTTTAAACTAGCAACATCATTCAAAATAACAATGAAACTTACGGCATTATGAGTGATTATTACGATTGGTAAAGCAGAGATGTTGCTTCGACTAATATCTGAAGTTACAACCACGCCAGTGCGAAAACAATGACCGTTTTTGCTATAAGACTTATAAGTGAATTTTGCTTTGAACAGTTTGACCATGATTAATTTTAACGCCTTTCGCTTATTTAACAACTGTCATAAAGCGCTCTTTTTGAAACTCAATTTACAAGAAATTTTGGCTGTTCAAATCATGCTTTGAATAATCAATATAGCACCATTTATTTCGTTCCATAAGTTCAAAATTGGATGTAAATCAAAATAGCGACTTCAAATAACAATTCGAGAGGGAAGAGCTTTCAAAAGCGTAAAGCAGAGGAAATATAACAGTTCTTCTCTCGAATAACTGCTATTTTTCTCATTGCACATAGTCATGAATAGCAAAGTTATCTACTTGCATATAATTATAATAGTTATTGAATAGGCAGTCAGTCATAGTAGCCGATTCGAGTATCCCACGCTGATCTGCCGACTGCAGTATCCCGCACAATCAGCTGCAGTATCCCGGTGCAAGCGGCACCTGTTTCGCGCACCAGATAGCCAGCGTTGTGCGGGTGAACTATTCAAAACGCAGTGATTGGTTCTATGGACAGACGTGTTTCCCACAGTAGCTGACCAGTGTTGTGCTGGAAAACTACTGATAGGTTAACGCAAACAAGAATCTTGGAAAGCGTCAAGCCCACAAAAGTGCCATTTGGCTATGGACGCCATTTGGAGCTCGGCTGCAACTTCCATCCCTCTTGATTCTCAACTCATCTTTCCTGTAGAAGCTTGCTCCCTATCACACTTTACATGTATAACAAAGAAGCCTTTCCCTTATTACACTTCACATCTATAACACAGAATCTCACTCTCCATTAACTCCACATGACTAATATAGAGACTCACCCTTATCACACTTTACATCTGTAATACAAAATATTGTTCTCCGCTATACTTCACATGTGGAATACTGATGCTTGCTCGTCAATCTACTTTACATGTATAGCAAACCTCCCAAGAGATTTTTGCTATCTTTTCGGGAATTACATGATAATTTAGGCAACGCAGATGGTCCATGATTTTAGAGAGCAAGTGGTTCGCAGAGGTTCGAGGACCTTAGACAGAAAATGGTCCAAGTGGCGAGCGCAGCACCCAGCTGTCATCAACCTTAACAGACAGCTCGATCTTCCAGAGCCCAGTGCACCAAATGTGCATCTGTGGTTTATTGGTAGAATGCTCGCCAGCCACGCGGAGGACCCGGGTTCGATTCCCGGCCGATGCACAAAAATTGTGGGGAAGGCGCCACCAATAAATGCATTCATAGTTTCGTGGTATCGCGTTCGCCTGCCGTCTGGGCGACCCGGGTCCCGGCCAGATGGTTGGTGTGGACCAAATGTGCACTGGTCGGGGATCGAACCCGGGTCGCCCAGATGGAAAGCGAACGCTCTACCACTAAACCACCAATGCATTTGGTGGCGCCTTTGCTACAACATAAATACCTCAGGAGCCTGCTTCGCATTACTCATAGGATCGTTCATTTCTAATAATTCCAACTATTGATTGCATAGTATCTATCCAAGTCCTCTGTTGGTCTATCGATATCGGTGTCTTGATGTTGTCGTATTATAATTTACGTATAGCGGTTTTATTGCCCAAGTTCACAGCCTGATCTACTGCAGTGAAGGAAAAGTCGTGCATGATAAAGCGATAAGAAGAGCATTCTACACGGAATAATCGCTACAGAAGAATACCAACCCATCTACCCGATACCTAAATGTTCCTGGTTCACCTACGTTGCGCGAAACCAAACAATTCGCACGTAATAAAGCCATTTGATGTTATTTCACTCTATACATACGTATCAAATGACTCTGCAATGCAAGCCATTTTCAAACTTTTAACTGAAAATGAACAAAAAGTAAATATGTATGGCTTCACATTTCAACAACTAATGACCCTCTCAAAACAACGTCATGGTTATTCACTCTTGCGGTGGTCGAGAAAATACTTCATATAACTCGGGGGTTAGCCATGGGTCAACGTTTGGCACATAGTCTTGCCATCTTCTATATAAGGTGGAAGCTCCAGTTCTCGTTCACCACCCATTGCTCTACTGCCGGCATATAGACGATTGTTTCATTGTCTGTTCCACACAAAAGGAAATGGACAAATGTTTTGAAGTCTTGAACGGACAGTCAGAGCATATAAAATTTACGCTAGAAAGTCCAAACCGGAGCTGGCTTCCATTCTCAAACATCAAAGTAAAGCTTTTGGATAGTGGTTATAGTACAAAATGGTATAGAAAACCGAGTTACAAAAACATTTTAGTCAATCGCCTTCCCTCTCATTCTTCACCCATGAAAAAAACCCTAATTAAAAACATGGTTCGAACAGTTAAAAATCTGTGCACAGGAGAAGAGGAAAGGAACGAATCGTTAAACTTGGCACGAAAAACTGCCATTTCCAACGGCTACAAAACATTTGCCACTTGGGAATATTCAAAAAGTGGAATTAGGTACCAAAAGAACAATACTCAGCACCTGAATAGAGTTTCCTTCAAATTGCCATTTATATCAAACGAAATTAGTAGCCCGGTTAAAAGGTGCCTAAAAAGATGAAGTCTTGAAAATTCTGTGGTAGTTATCAAAATCCCACTCCCCACCCTACGCCATCAGCCGATCCGCAATAGACTTTGTGATTGATTGTGCAACACCAAAAACTGTATGATCTGCTCTAACGGGAAAGAAGGGGATTGTATGAGATCGGGCACAATTCATTTACTAGCATGTAAAACATGCGGGGAAGAATATATAGGCGAAACGGGTAGACCACTTTTCATCCGCATAAAAGAACATCTAGATAGTAAATCTAAAATAGATAAGACGAAACCTTTAGGTTTACATAGGACACAAAAACACAAAAACAAGGATTCTGATGTGACTGTCACAATCCTAGCGCAGGAATCAAAAACTTCCACGCGCAAAACTCTTGAGGCACTTTGGATAAACGCCCAAAATCCCGAAATGAACCGGAAGAACGAGCGCGTCACCATCACACGAGATTCGCGCCCTTTCTTCGATTAATCATCTAACCTGACCTAGGCAGCATACATCTGACATTATCTGAATCATTCAAATGGACTAATACTACATACGTCCAGGCTCTGAAGAGGGCGGGTCACCGAAACGTCAGCCGAACTTTTACGACTATTTATCATCCTCGCTTCAGCTAATCGAGACATGTTTTTTCGATTTTCATAAAATAACTGATTATGCCGAGGTTTATAGCAAGTCGAACTTTTGAATTGCTTTCATAGAGAGTTATTAATCATATGAACTCTAGCTACGGCTGCACATCGTTAGTTTTCCAAACATTCTTTGATAATGCTGTACACTTTACACACGACCACACTTTTTTGTTATCTCGCTTATATTTTGCTGGACAAAGCATCTCATTTAGACTGCTAGTACTCCTTCGATAACATATTTCTCGAAGAACTCAAAAATGTGCTTGCTTTGTGAAAAAGCTATTTTGATAGAGGTGTAGGAGAATGTAAAGATTTGTGCTTTACACTTTGCCGGGCAAAGGTCTTTCTCTAGACTATTAATAATCAATAGAAAGCGTAGGTTTCAGTGATTCCAACGCTCTGCTTATTTTCCGGAAAAGAGCGTTTCATTGCAGTGTAGCGTGGAAAATAACATCGAGCTTCACATATTAGACGAGCATCCGGCCATTTTAAGGGGCGGTCGGAGCGATAGATATATACGGGTTAGATATGTGGGGTACAACTTTTTTTCATTTCAGAATTATTCTTCCACCTTGGAGAAGAACTCCATATAGAACGATTGACTCAGATACTACGAAACATTCTCTAATATAATATGCTTTTAATCCTTCCATCAAATCATATGCGTGAGCCAAGTGAAGGTGCGTGGAGGGTGTGAAACATAAGTTTATTTTGAAATTTGCGACGTTCAAAAAATGGCTACGTGTAGCTATGGCTAGAGGTTTAGACTTTCGGAAGATTACTAACACTTCTATGAAGAATTCTTGTCCAGCGAGGAGAAACTTTATGTCATTTTTAGCCGTCTAACACAGAAGTGCCTTGAATACTACTACAAAATAGTCCTCTAATTGATGTTGTTTCATTTGTTGCTGCTTTTCAGAGCTTTTGGGGGAAACGATGTAAGCACTGATTTTGGGAAATTTGCCTTGTCGCCTTTCATGAGACTTGAAATGATTCTAGTTGTAGGATCTGAGGAAATTTTCGTCGCGATAGTTGTGCAGACTTAAGATGCGATAGTAATAAATATTATGTTTCAATCAGAAGTGTAACACATTCTATAAGCAATGAGTTTTGTTTTTTTCTGTTCCTTTACATTGATTTCTATCTTTCCATTTGCTGTGAGATCTCGTTATAGCCTTCAAATTTTTAGTTGCAGTATAGCGCAGCCTGCACAACCCTTTCATACCTACCTTACTAAATTGCTCATGTCAAAGCAAGTTTTGATCTTGTACATCTGCTTTTCGGAGCCCAAGAAAGCGGCTCTACAGAAAACCTCCGTAATAAGCTCAATCTTCAAAACTAACAACTTGTTACAATTGCTCTCTCAAGCCTTAAACAGTCCACAGATGAACTTGTTGTATGGTCTAGTAGCAGATAACTTCATTAATCTGCCTGCCATCATGTAAGAAGGAATTGTGGACTTGGCCAGCAGAGGAAGTTAGTGAGGCTCAACGTGGTCAAAATTCTATGTTAAGACGCTCCTTTCCATAGTAAATTCGCTCATCACATTTGGCAGAATTGCGATGTTTATGAAATAAAGCGCAGTATGTTATCGAAGTACAATAGTAGAAAGTGAGATAAGCGAATTGCATTGGTTTTCGATTAATTTCAGTGAATCGATATGTGCAACTTCGGATAGAACGACCAACAAAGTAGTTATCAGTAGTAGCAAGGTAACAAATCAGCTAAATCAGTGCTGATAAATTCCCTACCAATAGAGTGTCGACTCACTTCCCTTGACTGATAGAAAGGGTAAAAACACTGCCGTTTTCAACCTTTCTTCCCTACCTTTAACAACAAGTATAGAACTCTTCCTGCTTTGAACAAAATGGCTTGCCATACGTTTTCAAATCTTTTCCTTACAAAGCTGGAAACCTGAGCAAAAGTGTCTAGATGGTTTCAGCATCCGCTCTCGCGCTGAAACATGGAGTCATGGATGAATGTGCAAGTAGGTAAGACATATGAGCAATGCCGTATCCAGTACCACGATCACCGATCTCTGCCGATGCGGCTATATCAGAATGGAGCCACTTGAGCTCCTAGCCGAAGTCGATATGGGCACCGACGAAAAGACCTGCTAAAGCCGATGGTGGACCCTAAAGTAAAAAGTGGTGAAAACGTGCAGAACGCACTTGTAGCGCATGCGAAGCAAGTCCCAAAAAAGAAAACTGCTTATTGACAGCACGTAGATCTTGTTCACCTCTGCCTTGCCGAGATTGCTATAACGCATATCTGTGACAGGGATTTTGAGACCCTGGAAGTGGAGATCAGAACAAAATACCATTGGCGCGACAAAATCACCGGAACGGCGACCACCCACACGTGCCTAAATTCGTTCAATTCAGAATGCATCACTTTGAAAAGGGATAGCTGAGATATTACTTTCTTGCCATTCCTCGCAATTAGTGAGAAGTGTTGCATGGAGTTTACCAGAAACAACGACTGAGCACCAGTAAGGGTAGCTAAGTCGATTATCACGTCCGCCTGTGCAGTAATGGTGATTAACGTCGTTATTCACTATATTCAAGACGTTCTTGATTTTCTGGCAATGGTAAGTGATTTCTCAACATACAGCTCAGAAAGAGTGATCGGAAAAACACTGCTAAACACTCACAAGGCTGCTAAAAAATAAGCATTTTCTACTTATGCATTTCAGATAGCCTTGAGCTCAGCGAGTTCAATGTCAGAGTGAGCCCAGCAGACGAAGACCGTTATAGGTTCGCTGGTGACAGTTTTGATAGTTTATATCGAAGGAGGAGTTGGCGACAAAGCGGTGGTCTCTGTGGCATAGTGAAAGCACGCGCTCCAGGTTTGAATAAAGCGCGTGTTAAACTACCGCCAAAGGTTCAGAGGTTTTGAATATCAATCAACATTCTTAAATGTATATATATGGCATCATAACACTGTCAAAAAAGCAGTAAAAAAAGGATTTCTCAAAATTGTGTGCAATTTTCCCATAGAATACTTGAAATAATCAAGGACATGATGTCTCTGTAATCAGAGTACATCAACCAATTGAAGACATGACGATGTTGCAGGACATGTTGATGCCGGTATGAATCATGTATGGATCGAACGCATCAACAAAAAAGGAAGGAGAAAAAGAATATTGAGTCTTTAAACTTTAGATGAAGATATCGCGGCTTGTAGTGAGCCTTATTATGTAAGATAAGGAAAATTGTATTCACCAGATCTTAAGGAATTTTTCCGGTTTTCCTTAATTTACATTCGCAATAAGCCCATAAAAGAAGCACTCTTCACAGCAGCTAAACGTACGTTTAGGAAAAACAAAAAATTACACTCCGTTCTTTTACCCTCGATTTTCCGGAAGAACATTGAGTTCCGAAAGCAAACAAAAGCAATATTCAAAGGCATTTATATTATTAAAGCAATATAGCAAGCACAGGCACTCTCATAAAGGCTTTAAGTTTTCAACTGAAGTGTACTAATTCGGAAAAACGATACATAGTTCGATAAAAACCACATATCGGCGCCGATATGTTCGTAAAAATTTACATAACACTTAAACAGTAAGAGTCTTCCCAATTTCTAACACGAGTGCGGTACCCGACAACAGCAATATCGCCGCGGTGCGCGCTGGGCCGAGCCCCACCCTCCAACATTCTCCTGCAGTCAAAAATGTACGCCCTGTGAAACACCTAGCCAGGCCATCCTCGACATAGTAAGAAAAGGCGTTCAGCCAGTATTCTACAACGTTCAGCAGAAGACAAAAAGACCAGATTAACAAGTTTCGATAAACCCTCGAATGGCACAACATTACAGCAAATTTTTTTTAGAGTAATCGGTGCTGCCTAACATACCATTGGGACAAGTTGTCAAAAAGATAATCTTAAAGTGACGGATTAGTTAGTTCGGATTTTTTCGCTTCTCATCCTATCACTACCCTTCATGAAAATGCCAACTTCGTACTTACGGCTTGTTCCTTCAGTTGCACTTACAACGAAATTTTTCAGTTACTTTTACACACTCTAAACTCGAACCGTTCTACTCTGACTATCACTTCTTTCGGTCGCTGGAGCACTTCGTAAGCAAGAAGAGTTTCAAAATATAGGACAACAGTGTCCTCCAAATGCCGAACACAATAAATATTATCTCAAAAAAAAAAGAAAATTACTGAACTGGAATTTACTGGACGTTCACTGACCACCAAAATCTTCTAACAGACAACATTACACATTGAACTTATGAGCAGAGCAGTGTTAACCAAACAGAAAGCCGAACTACTAGTTCGCTCTTCTTAGGGGTAGACACTATCCAAAGAATTTCACGCTCTATAGGTGCAACTAGGAAAAAAATTAACATTCAAGTCTGACAGAACACTGTTCATGAGTACAATCATTAAGATCATCATTGTAGCTAACTAAATAATAGGAATTGCATTCTCAAAGTTCGCTTTTTTCGAATGATTCAGATAAGTCATTTTCTACAATATTGCCACGAAAAAGATATCGGTACAACAAGGAAAATAGCAAGTGATAAATCTTTTCGAGGCAACGCAAGTGAGAAGATAGCGATAGCCACAGCGATATCATTGTTTTTCTCAAAGATGTATAAAAGACGTTTGCCTGGCATAGTATATTCCATTTCTTCACTTGCTCTAAGCGGAAGGTGAACGGATAGAATACAGCAGAACAACGGGATGACGCCAAAGCTCAAGCCGAGAGACAGCAGTAGAAAAAGAACAAGTAAGTAATAAAATGCCTTTATTTCGAGTGTTTTATTAGACCGCGCTTAAATTTGAATAGATCCTTTCATTATTATTTGAGTCAACTTGTCATGTGGTCTGGTAAGAGCTCTTGTACAACGCGATACACGTTTTTCTTCCTTACAGACTCGTCAGTAGGGCAGAACTCGTCGTCTTTCGATATTTGTATAGTCATTTCTCTCGGGAGCTTACAGAGAGTTATCGAAGACAAACGTTTTACACTCTGTGTCAAGCGAAATTTTCACTTGAGAGCTCTTGCGCACTCGATTGCTCTTTGGTTGGTAATTTTTTATCATATTATACCGTTATTTCTTCTATCTTAAAGTCTGTAGGGACGGAACACGTGAATCGGGCTTTACAAGAGCTCATACTAGACCATATGACAAGTTGGCTCCAATGATAATGTAAGTGATAAAACTGAATGTGAACGACTGGAACCAAAAGAAAGTGGAATAAGTGCTTTTGCTTTCAGTCAACATTGCAGCAGACCTGGAAATTATAGTGCTGTCTCGGATGCGCCTAAAATGAATCCAAAGAAGCACGAAGTGCTATTGTTGCTGATAGAATGACAAAGCTGTCGGCGTTGATCCATCAGTGAGGGATGTGCCGTGTAATTGGCATTATCATATATCGCTAGATCTGATCAAATCGCGATATTCAACTGGTATATTCATGACTATGACTTGCCGGGGCCTACTTACCATCAACTCGATGATGCTGCTATCCTTGCAAGGACAAGACCCTCAGTACTCTACCAACAGTGGTGAGATGGAAAGTCTGGTGACCCCGCGGCGGCTCCTCAAACTGTAGTGCGACTGCGTTGCAGTGGACCTCAGGCCATATGTTTTACGTGTTCTCTGTTTGCCAATATAACATAGTGAAGAATCATATACTTGATTTATCTTGAATACGCCCGACCGAGAGTGAGAATCTAAGATTACAAAATAGAAATTATCCGTATCGGAGGAGCACCGCTCGAACGAAAATTTCACCCGGCAATGCTTCATTCATGAAAGACGGCTGTTCGAGACAGTGAATATCCAGTGAAAATCACTGTTTTCCTGATTTCTTCTTTGAGCCAAACATAAGGTGCTACATTGAACTTTATTTGGCACTTGACGTTTCGTCAGTTCGCCTTCTCAAGAATTTGAAAAGGTCAAATTGCCCAAAATTCAATCAGCCAAACACCTCCATTACTCCTTTTGAAAAAACACCAGACCTAGATTTCAATCGCATCTAGCACAAAATCAACTCTCAACATACGCACCCCTTTTTATATGTGCTCCACTGAATGATTGAAGTAGAGATCACCGGAAAGAGACCATATAGGCTCGTAATGCACCTATCCCATCAAAACAACAGTCTTAAATACTGACTCAAATCACGAGTGATAGCGAGGCATTCCTCCATGCGGTTTATAGTTCGATTGGTGGTATTAATCCAAAACGCTTCCAAGATCTTTCGCGCTGATTTTCTACTTCCATCGTAAGGACGGTGACTTCGATCTCAAATTCTACTACGTCGTGTTTCTGTTCTCTATTAAGACGTTTCTCAGTTAGGTGTTCTTCTATGCGAGCATATAGCGGCCTTCCGCTTCGCCAGTATATCAATCGCCACACGGTTTTTCATTGAAAATTCATCGTATAGAAGTCGGTGTGATCATAGGCCTGCAAGAGCTTTATAATAATTTGATGACCGACTTCCCTCTAACATTGAACTTACTTATCAATCATGTCTTCTTTGTTGATTGAGCCAGTATCACGAAATTGTTATCAAACAAATTCATTCGGCTAGTACTTTGACGCATTTTCTCTCCATCAGGGGCGATCAGATTAGACGAAATCAAATTTAGAAAAGTAAGATGCATCATATATTTATTCATCGGTGACTAGCACATTTCAAGACGACAGAACGCAGGTAGAAAGGCGAATGACAAACAGATCACGAAAAGCCAATGCATCGACTCAAAATGCGTTGTAATGAAGTGGCCTGAAAGGATGGTGGCTATATCAGTGCGAATTGGACGCTGGTAGTGGATCAGGAGAAGAAATTTTTCAAGCACAGATATGCGATCACAGTAACGCACTAAGCTCTTAAGATTCATTAGATGACAATTACATTGACAACATACAACAAGATATTAGGATACTCTAGTACATGACGACAAAAATGATCAACCGTGATGAATAATATCACCAGAAACCATTTTGCCTACAATAGACTTGAATATCACTTTGTGGGAAAATATAGCAGATTTGGTCTAATGGAATTGCCGAAGCTCTAAACAGTATGACACTAGCTCCTCTTTTTTCTGAATGACTTTTCTTTCCTAATCCTGTAGAGGCACAAATTCGAATGCGAGATCCGAAAAGGTCAACAGTTGTGGCCTTTCTATTCAACTTTTTCCACATTTTCTTGAAATAATCAATTCGAACGAATGTCACTCTCAAATTCATCTAATTCTCAGCATATATTAACCGTATTACATGACGTCTCTCTAGAATTGTCTGAGACTTTGTGACGAAAAAGAACAAGACTTATTTGGTGTCCATTAATTTCATTTGATGTCAACAGTGTAATGGAGAAATGTTAAACATCTGAAACATCGCTCATAGTAAACAATACATACTTATATCGGTTAGCCGAAAATCGTCCACTAAAGTTGGCTTGGCATATAAGTTGTAATGGGTACTTATATAGATGAATAAGATGGCACACACAGTAGGTCATATGCATCGACTTCAATTCATACACTTTCCGTTTACATAATTTGCTGCTAGGGATTGCTTGCTGAATTTATTATTAAGCTTATGAAGCATCCAAAGCAAAGATGTCTGACGTAATTTGGGAAAATGTGTTTCCCAAACCTGATAAATTTTAAGAGGCAAGCAAATTTTCTAAGGTATACATGGAAGAAATTGCCTATCGTCCCAAGCAACAGCTACACTGGATGTAGTTGTACATTTAGCAAAGCTGCACCAATAGTATAACAAACACGAGAACATGGTAATACCAGTTATGCATATTTGATTTAGGGTCCAACAAATGAAACGATGGACGATTTCTGGAAAATGGTTTTACGAAAAGTGCAAGAGCATTATCATGCTGTGCAATGCAACCGATTGTGGAAAACCTAAATGTGAGCAGTACTGGCCACTTACTGCCGATTCACCCGTAAGTAATTCTCAGAAATCGTGTAGGCTTTTACCTATGACAGAAATAATAAAATTTTTCGTATGTGGCAAAATGTTGTAGCAAGAAATAGCTCCAAGCTAAACTGAAAAAGTAGAAATTAGCAAATTTCAAAAAGAAATTCAAGCTTTCACCACTGTGGACCCAAGGTAAATTATGAATTTCCTTGCTTTTCATTAACAACCTGACTACCAACGTAAGCTGACGAGACTATATTATTATGCTAGCACACTAATTGCTCGATTCACACAGAGCTGAAAATTTACATTCAGAACAAAGCTGGCATGTAAATATGACGAAACTAAAAAAAAATTTAGAAGGACAATTACTTCTAGATGATAACCGCAGCACAGAGGAAAATTCCATCAAGACTACGAACAGTTACAGAACATCTGCAGTTCCACTTGGTGATTACTGTAGAAAGCGCTCTTTGTAAGGTGTTTACTTACCGAATGTTTTGTGTTTAAAGTTTGAAATTTTACTTTTTATACAGCTAAAATTAGAATGCATGCACACTTAGTACTATTAGCCTTGTCGCTTCAGTTAGAAAAATGTCATTTTAGTATTTAAGACTATACAATTGTTCTGTCTTTTTGGTGTATGAAAATGTAGCAATTTTGAACGCTATTGACATATTCTGTCAGTATGTCAAATGTTCGAATACAAAATGTGAGATAAAAGTGTTGTACTTGCAGTGGTTGAAAGAACTATTTTACACACCAAAAACGGAATCGAGAACAGTGACAAAGCAAAAGATGGCTACTTTTGCCACGAGAAATTTGTTCACTTTTGGATAGAAGAAGGCAACTGAATACATGGTGCATTAAACAGAAGCATAGTTGAGCAGCCCGCTTCTAATGTTTGCGGGACGAGCATATTTTAACTTCGTTTTCTTCCCACGCAACCCTTGTGCTTAAAAAAAATGTTGCCTTGTTGTTTATATTCAAAATCCACAGTGTCCCACTGGACAATCCGTAACTGTGAGCATAGTGATTCCCAAAACCAACATTTACTAATTTCGGCATCCTTCGGTAAAACCTTTTTTGTCTCTAGAGCCGATTACGAAATTTTTACATTATGTCTATTCAAACATGTGGAGTTTCGAAGGTTTCGAATTTTTCAAATCCTGAAAAGATCATGTTTCCACGATCCAGGCAGCCGAGCACCTTCACTACTTCATTATAGAAAAACGACGTAAAATCTAGATTTCAATGCATCATGTACAAAGCGGCCCTTTTATGCTTACCCCTTCTATAAATACCAGACTGAGTTGTTCAAGTGTAGACCAACCGGGAAGAAATTACACGGATAGTTAATTCACCTGCCCTATTAAAATGATAGTCTTATATAATGTCCCTTACCACGTGTGATTACGAGGCATTCTTCCCTGCGGTTCACGTCTCAATTGAAGGTGCTTATCCAGATCGCTTCTAAAATCTTGCGCGCTGATCATTTGTGTTTCTGTGCAAGGATAGTGACTTCTACTTCAAAATCCTCTTCGTTACGCGTCTGTGTCCCGTGCGAGACTAGAGGAGTACATGGCCTAGTGTTACACTTTTCATCTAGGTGTTCTTTATTTCTCAATAAAGTATCTTACTTATTTTACGGTGTGTTTATCCCTGCACCCTTTACAAGAGATTAGGCAAATTGCACCTATGCTCATGAAATCACAGTCTTTTCATCAGCACAGTATTGATAAGTGTTTGGAATGTCATAATTATCGGCCATGATATCACAGGAGATTTACATCGTGCCTCTCTCTGTGTTTGAAAGCCAGTTTATATCAGAGAGAAAAAGCTGACAGGTTTTTTCTGAAATGAATGTCGATTTCCCAGTGAGTTTCCGGATTGCAGCATTTGAGTAAAACTCTTCCAATACCAATCTCATACTGCAGCAGAGTGGATTCAGTTCAGCAAAGTCTATGTTGGAATGAGCGAATTCGCTACGCTAGCGACAATAATTTTTTGTAGAAGTTCATTATGTTTCTTGCAATAGAATTCTCTCTGTGGCACCGTGCATGCTCTAAAGAAATATTTTGCTGATGTATACCGATATTAGCGACATTAGACGTCATGCTTTTTTTCTTGCACATTTCCAACATACCACTGATAGGGATCGAAATGCAGAATGAGCCTACATATCTCACTGAAAACGTATTTGTGATGTTTTTCCGAAAGGACCAAAGAACGACTCGCAAGACGTAGTGTTTTGGATTTCAGAAAAAGGGAAGGATACTCTTGAAATTCTAGTCACAAAAGGGTTGTCGTTTGTTTTGAGTCGGTGAGACTTAGACGTGACTTTGGCAGAAAAGATTATAGCAGTTTCAGGACAAAACAACAGCATAATAAAAGTTACATCTGGCTTACCGTAATCTGTTATATAAGGTACGTGTACGAAGCAATTATTAGAGGGACCCTCCGACGAATATGTGATAGATGATTTGTTCCTATGCTCAGGGCTTGCGAAACATTTTATGCCCAGCGTGTTCGCTTTTTAGAATTTCTTTAATGTCACGAGCAACCATGCAGATATGGGTCTACGTCATCCAAAATCATGAGGTCAAACTATAAATGTCCTAAATATATGTACCACACGTATTCTGAATTTATTTATTGAGATCATTGGAGAATCATGTGGAAGCCTTTTCTGCATTCAACATTTCGACGACAAGGTCAAGGAATTTCCTTTGTCAGTATGATGGGCGATCCGGTTCAGTCTAATATGACCTGACCGCAGTCACGAATCATCAACAACTCCAAACGCACTGTTAGGTCAGTTGTTAAGTGAAAAAGTTCCGCACATCACTTTACATTACTAGGTTTATTATACCATCATATTACCGCTAAAGGTGGTCACATAAGAAGAACTCCTTTTGATCGACGACACCCGATATCTGCCAGCATCAGTGCGTTCAGTGTGATAGCGACCACACAGGCCAGACCGTTGGGGTTGGTCGCTGACAGATAAATGCGTTGTGTATCATAGAAAGAGTGATGGCGAATTGGGTATTAGTAGAGCAATAGGTTGCAGCACGCGCTCCCAGATAGAGTGAGATGTGGGTTCGATCCCGCCTAACGCGAAGAGTTTTGAACACCACTCCACATTTGTGGGTATGTTATACCATTAGCTCTTGAATTCTTTGAGACTAGGATTATAAGGCTGCCTCAGTCTCTGATGTTTTTAATATCCGTAGTCACCCTCGCTATCGAATCACATATGGAGGAACAATCGGAGAACAACAATGACTTTTTAGTAAGTGTATGCAAATGGTAGAAATAGAATCAAAGCTAAAGACAGCATAAAGTCAATTGAATCTCTACCATAAAGTAGTCAACTGTAGATGATGTACTTAGTAACAGTGGCCCCCCAATGTAATTAGAATGACATGAAACAATTTGAAGAAGAGGGTCATTTATCTGTATGACTGATAAAAATTATTCATATAAACTGCTGCAAATAATGATGTAAATACTTATTTGTTTTTGAACAGTGAGATGTATCGTTATGCAGCACCTTTTGAGCTCCTCCAAAACTCTTCTCCGGCTTAAGTCACCTTTCAACTCTATAATCATCAATCGTTTGAGTGGGATACGACGATGAGAAGCACAAATGAAGATCATAAACGAACAACGAATATTCAGAACTTATTGTCTATCAACTTCGACATTGTTGAAAATATGCAGCGCACTTTTGAGTAGTTATGAAGTTGATGCTAACAAGATTTATTATCAAGTCTCCTGATAAGTTCTGGCACTAGAGCATCAAATAGCAAATCTATTGACCGAAAGTATTTTAAATCCTTCAACAGCTCTATTCAAAGTATGCGCCATCAGCCCGAAGGAATTTCTGTTTTCTCTCAGACGATTAATCAGTACTGCGTCTAGAAAGCTCGTCACCCTTGTTCTAATAGATAATTGCCAATCCTCAACGCAAATGAATGATGTATCGGAACTTCTGCTTGTTTGGGAAGTGCTCCAGCGACTGGAAGAAGGAAGACATGAAAAGTGATATAGTCAGACGACGACAAGTTAGAGATGTGCGGCGGATAATCCAGCAAATCACAGCTCAGTTCGGGCGAATTCCTGCTTTGTCAAATTGGAGACAAGTAGCCCTGCTTTGTCTTGAAGTAGGATGAAAATGCAGAGACGCTGACATGACACAGTTCTTTCGCAGTGGTCCACGTTCTCACAGTAGCACTTGGCGTTGGTCGTCTCTCCGGTTGACGGCAGGACCCTGTGAATCGGCACTCTCCGGTCCTAGATAATGATAAGCGTAGTCTTTGGGGCAAATCGATTTGAACGTTGACTTGAAATTCTTCGTTGGTCTATTGACAAACATTATTTCATACCACGCTGACTCTTGAAAAATGATATGCAGTTGCGGTATTGACTTGTTGCTTGAGAGATGGCAGAAATGTGTTAAGGCTGATGGCGAATACTTTAAATAGTGTTGTCTAGCAATTTTGGTTACTTTGAATTTAGGGTGTATCGCTCTTGCATCTGAGCTCATGAAAAGACCAGATATGTTCGGTAGATCTGTCGATTAAGAGCGTCACTTTTCCTTCGAATCTAACCCGAGAAGCTTCCACAGCATCGTCTCCATTGGAAGAAACTATCTTTAGCCAAGTATAAGAATACCTGCCTATATTTTATAATTTTGTGTACATTAGATGCAGTTCGAAATTACACAAGCGCTCGTTTTCTGTGTGAGCGGTGAAAGGAAATCTAGTGAACTAATATGTTTTCATTTCTGGACTTTCTCAAAATAAAAACTTAACTGCTCATCATTCTATTGCACTGCACTATATGTACTGAATTTGGTACTTATATGTTAGAAAGCGATAAATGAAAAAGCGTTTCGTTCCGCTGGAAAGGAACTCCTAATAGAGAGTTATCAATCAAATGAAATCTAGCTACAGCTACACATGGTTAGTTTTCCAAACATTCTTTGATAATGTTGTAAAATCCAAAAGAAAAGTATGTTTCACACGACCACACTTTTTTTGTTATCTCGCTTAAATTTTGCTGGACAAAGCTTTTCATTTAGACTGTTAGTACTCCTTCGATAACATATTTCTCGAAAAACTCAACAAGCCTGCTTTGTAAAAAAGCTCGTTTGATAGAGGTGTAAGAGAATGTAAAGATTTGTGCTTTACCCTTTGCCGAGCAAAGGTCTTTCTCTAGACTATTAAAAATCAATAGAAAGCGTAGGTTTCAGTGATTCCAACGCTCTGCTTTTTTTTCGGAAAGGAGCGTTTCATTGCAGTGTAGCACGGAAAATAACATCGAGCTTCACACATTAGACGAGCGTGTTCCGGCCATTTTAAGGGGCGGTCGGAGCGATAGATATATACGGGTTAGATATGTGGGGTACAACTTCCTTTCATTTCAGAATTATTCTTCCACCTTGGAGAAAAACTCCATACAGAACGATTGACTCAGATACTACGAAACATTCTCTAATATAATATGCTTTTAATCCTTCCATCAAATCATATGCGTGAGCCAAGTGAAGGTACGTGGAGAGTGTGAAACATAAGTTTATTTTGAAATTTGCGACGTCTAAAAAATGGCTACGAGTAGCAGTGACCAGAGGTTTAGACTTTCGGAAGATTACTAACACTCCTATGAAGAATTTTTGTCCAGCGAAAAGAAACTTTTTGTCATTTTTTGCCGTCTAACATAGAAGTGCCATAACTACTACTACATAAATCCCTCTAATTGATGTTAGTTTATTTGTTGCTGCTTTTCAGCGCTTTTGGGGAAAATGGTGTAAGCGCAGATTCTGAGAAATTTGCCTTGTCGCCTTTCATGAGACTTGAAATGATTCTGTATGTTGGACCCGAGGGAATTTTCGTCGCGATAGTTGTGCAGGCTTAAGATGTGATAGTAATAAATATTATATTTCAATCAGAAGTGTAATACATTCTATAAGCAATGAGTTTTGTTTTTTTTTCTGTTCCTTTACATTGATTTCTATCTTTTCATTTTCTGTGAGAGCTCGTTAAAGCCTTCAAATTTCTGACAATAAGAGGCAAGTTCTATTTTTTACAAAAATGAAATTGTTTTTTTTATGTAGGTGGTCATAGTACTGCATGATAGTTCATTTTTGATGCATACAGTCGAAGTGTTTGCTTGAGATTCTGAATATTCCAGTTCTTGAAAAGTTGAAAAACAAGACAACTTTCAACAAATTCTGTTTCTGGAGCGATCGATCAAAATTTGCGTCACAAAATCGCTGAATTTCGAGGTTTATAGATACTAAAATTATCAAGAGTCAACCCTGAGTGGTCGGGACAGCAAAGTCATGAACGTGTACATACAGAAATCAACATACCAATGATACAAGTGCTTTAGTTTTTATAAATTTGATGAGAGAACACGACAGAAAAAGTCAACAAGAAATGCAGCCATGTGAATCATTACAATGTATTGTGGAATTGAATATTGTGACTAAATACTCAATATTTAGAGCTCTACATGTCTTTTCTATCATACTTGCTGTCGTCTTTGCGCATATTCTCACACTCACTTCCCATTTAAGCCTCACTTGCCGCCGCGTTCCATCGAACGGACGTTCAAAAATTATGCCGCACGTAACGCGGCTCATGATTTAGATCAGCTCCTTCTACTACACTCTTCTGTCAGAAGCAATAAAAAGTTATGCTTTGTATACCACGCGAGCTTGTTTTGAAACATTTTTGTGGTGTTATAACTATATATCCAATATAATGTTGAGTTGTATACAAATCTTTGAACTTCGGGGAAGAGCTGAGATTGGGTATCATCATTCCGGTGGCACGTGCTCTGCTGTTACTCGTTGCACTACAGAGATACCTGCTCTGTTGTTATTCTTTCTGCACTATCACAACTATACAGTGCAGTTAGTTATTATAATCTGTCAAACAAATCAGTAGCAATATGCACGCGATGATAAAGACCCGACAAACGGCTTTCAGGCGGTTCTTTCTGATTGAGAGAGAACAAATGAGAAACCGATTTCATTCGTTGGAGAGGAACTTTTCATAGGAGTGTTATGACCATTCGAAAGCTGAGACTTTGGGCTACTATAGCACAAGCTTCAAAGAGCTCAAAAATGTGTTTGCTTTTTGGAAAGGTCTTTTGATTGATCTCCTTTGGTCTTTTGGTTTGTGCTTTAAACCTCGCGGAACAGAGCCCTTTCTCTAGACTATTGGTAATAATCTGATAGCATAATGTTTGCTGATTTTAGCGATGTGCTTATTTTTTCGAAATACGATTTAGCAGGGAGGATAAGATTGAGTTCTACGTTTCTTTCGAGGTTATTTACCGGCTATTCAACAAGGTGAGGACTGCGGCAGGAGGCGGCAAGGGCGAGGCAAGGCAGAACGATCGATATATTGTTGTTCAATTGGGAATTTTCCCTCTTATTGAAAAAAAACTTTAGATAAAACGATTTGCAAAGATACTACGAAAATTCCTCTAGACGCTGATATGCTCTTTGGATTTCAGCGAACCATAAGCTTCATAAAAATGAAGGCGGAAAACGAGTCTGAAACATGATTATTGATCTGAATGCTACAACATTATAGAGGGAAGTTTGAAAAACCGACGATTTGGGGCTGTGGCCTCGAGTCTCAGGTTTCGAATGGTTGCTAACACTCCTATGAAAAGTTTCTCCCCAGCGAATGAGATCGGTTTGTAAATTGTTCCCTCCTTATCGGAATGAACCTTGCAAGCAATAGGTGAACGAGGAAAAAAAAGCACAAAAATGTTTTAGCAAATGTAATTATCTCTTTAATTTTTCTTCAATCCAAAAAGTATTTAATTCGATAGAAAATGAAAAATGGCTCAATTAGACTTCGTATGAGTATGCTTCAAGCGTTGATCTTAATACATTCATTGATAGCTCTTGTGAACGTTTTAGTATCTAAACTGATTGTAGCAAGCTCCGTTCTCACAACTAATTTGCAAAATTTTGCACGTCTAGTGTAGAAATGTATCGATGCGAGTGAACGACACGTGTCTACGGTGTCTATCTTCGTACTACTGTCTTCCAAAACTTTTGTGAGCGCGCTTTCGGTAAAATTTCCTCAGTTATCAAACATAGAAGTAATCAGAACAAAAAAGTGCTTTACGTACTTAAGGTAAGATGAAAGGTAAGACTACGGCGCTGAACAATTTCTGAGGGATGCGCCATTCAGTCGATTTCATCAAGCATCTTAAGAGGCGACTGAGCCCATATATCTGACCTGTACACTACACTGAAGTGTCCTAAAGTATCAAATCAGGAATCTCATGCTAGAAGAAGAATTTATTATTAAGTCATCAACCTCAGAAGGATAAAGGGATCGTTTGAACGGTGTGCATAATCGTGCCAACGACCTGGCATGTACTACAGGACATATGTAACCACGGTACGCACTTTTCTGCACTTAAGACAATATGGAGGACTATTTTTTCGATTAGTTAGAGTTATCTCAGATCCACACCCTTAAATACGACACTTGGACAAATATCCTGGATATAAAAAGGGGCTGTGAGGAAAACTGCATTGATGTAAATCGGTTGCAGGAATATAGTGAACGTCGGAGTATTATTGATAACTTCTAAGAAGCGCTGGACATTAATAAAGTAGACGTTCGTAGATGTGATACCGTATTGCATATTTGGAAGTGCTCCTCCAACTATTATCCTATAACATTTAGTGTTTCGTAGTGCTTAAGAGCGCTTATTTTGCAGGGCGATACGTTTACGATGCAAAAAATCACACTTTTAGAGGGATCGGGACTTCATTTGACCTAATTTGATCGAATCAAAGACGTATCATGTATAGCATTCAACGATTGGATTCCAACTGATTACATGAACACTATCGTTTGTTAGAAATATTGCAGCAAACAGGTTTACAGCTATCTGCTTTCAAAGGGAGTCATTTATAAAAAAAGTTTTATTCCGGTAATCCATGGCGCACTGAGGGTTCACTACCACGAACTAAAATAATGCAATCCTTCTACCAATGTTGGTATTCTACAGCCAAAACGTCCAAATCCATCTGTGTTTGAATAAGTACTGGATAGAAATGGTCAACTAACATAGCAACAGCGGTGCCACGTGCTAAATTTTGGGCACTTTGAGTTGTCGGTGATGAGAGTGATGAAAAAGTCACGGTTCATTACATCAAAAAAGTAGTCGTATGCTAATAATTACGATATAAACATCTCTCCGGCGATGACTGGATGAAGTCCCTCAAGACCCAAGTCCGCGTCGATTAGATCCCAATGAAACTACTACACTCTCACTTAGCGATATTTAAGAATGCTTTTGATTGTGTTACTGAATATAACTTCTAAATCATTGATAGATGCTATGAGAATAGGAGTTGAGGGCATCTCCATGGACACTTTGAGAAAAACATCTTACTTAGACATCGTAGACATTTACTTTGCAAACTTCAATTCTTCTAACACACACCTATTCTGATGATAATTTGATATGGTAACATGTTTTGAGAATTAAATGAAGTCTACTACTGCACTTATATAGTACTAGACCGGCCTGTTTCGCCTTTCCAGGCTCACCAGCGAAGGCAGAGCTGTGGCATGCCACTTTCACAATATCGAAATCCTACATCAACCACCAAAAGCTGGCCCCTAATATTCAGACCCATTTTTCCATGAACGGTCAAACTCGGGCATTTTGAAGCGCTTGATCAAAGCGTATCGACAACGCTATGTAATAAATTGGGAAAAATGCTGGGTGGAAATGCTCGTAAAACATTTATTTATGCCCAATACACCCGAACTAAGACAAAACTAACAGTCAAAGTACTGCCCTTCAACTTCAAGCACTTTTTGAACCACCTGTATACCCTACTTTTGCCAACTGTTTCTTCTCCCTAAGCCAGATTTATACGTTCACTTGCCACCGTTATATTTGAACCCACAGCCACTCTCGTGCATCATCAACAACCTAATTTGCTCACTTGTTGACTCTATCTGGTAATAAGTAGATAAATTATATGGCAGTCAACGCGGGACAAGACGGGCTTTCAAATGAGCCCAAAAACAGAAAAAATCAACACTCAAAAAGGTTACAAACATTTTCTCAAAACATTTTCTCCAACCTATTACGATCAACATTAGTGCTACGACTCAGGTTGGCCACAGATTCATTTCCAGTTTTTATTCTAATTTTGAACGGCCACTTCTATTTGACATGGAGAAAGCTCTTTGATAAGCAACTAAGATAAACTAAACAACCACACATAATCTAGATGATCATCGTTTTCTTCCAAAAATATGTGTCTAGTTGAGCTCTCAATCGATCTTCGAGGTGATAGATCGAGCCGAATGGAATCAAAATATATGCGGTATACTTGTAGTGACTTCGTGAATTAAATGAAATTACAATAATGCAGCGTATTCATTAAAATTCGAAGACTGTTTCTTAACATTTAATCTGAACGGAATCACTACTGGTATTCAAACATTTATCATTCGAAAATATCTACAAATCAGAGAATATTCCTTGGAATCACAGCGTCACCTGAAAAGACTAGGGACAGATGTCTTACTCAATTTCGTCTGGAGGCGTACTTCTTGTAAACAAAAAGTAGGTGTTAATCTCGGTTGCTATTTGATTTTGTTTTTTAAGCATCTGGCCGCGTACTGTGCCCAAATAAGTTGCCACTACTTGAAAAAAAAAGGGTTACTCTCAATCAATTGTGGTGATGTTCTACAGAGGAGTTTTCATTGGTGCCCTGTTTATTACTCTGGACTTGGACAACGTGGCCATACACCACCCTTCGTCACGACTGCGCAGTTGATGCGTATCGATCGGTTGAAACCGTCTCTTTCAGTAGGAGCTTCATGTTCAGAATTGCATTGTGCATTACGAGTTGCTAGGCAACTATTATCACATTTCATTAAAGAGAAATCGAGCAAGCTTTACTTCAGTCAATGCAAAGCCTAATACCAAAGCAAAACAAGGAGAAATGAGTTGAGATGTTCAGTAAACTGTTTGAGAGCAACTCCTTCATGCTTCATGCTAACATCAGATGTTCTCCATTTTCTCTGTAAACATATGATTAATATTCTGGCTCGACAGAAACATCATGAATTGCTAACTCATATTTAGTGTGAAGTGATATTGCGACATGAGCGCTGTAAAGGCCGTATGCTGATGGTGGAAGAAGTATTGCATACTAGTTAGCCCTGACGTACCGTTCATTAGAGCACGTGGAGCGTCAAAAACTATAGAGCACCCAGTTCAGTCTACATTTTTTACGTGACCCAAAAGAGGTGTGGCTTGTTGGGTTCCTTGAGAATACTGTCCCATCGTTCACTATCAAAAAAAAAAAAAAAAAAAATTAAAAGAAAGAAATTTTAAGTCCGAATGAAGTTGCAATAAATTGGTTTACCTCAAAGACCTTCAGATTATATACGTACAATTAGTGTCCATATGGAACGTTAAGTTTTAGCAAAACTTGGTTAATCATGCGTTTCGTAAAAGCTAATTTCATTAAATCAAAAACGATGTCCTCGATCAGCGCAGAATTTCAAAAACAGTGAATTTCCATACATTTTTATTCTGACTTTTTACATAAAATCTCTACAGCAAGTAACGATTACATCAAGATTCTAGGCTCTGTTGTACTGAGTGATTGACAGTATTAAAATAAGATAAGCGATAACTTCATTGAGCACAAATGAATAGTTTCCATTAATAGGCAATAATAAAGCTCTTTTACAGAGACTATTGTTGTGGGCTGTAATCTCACAAAATTGCAGTCGTTCTAGTTTGAAAAAATCAGTGTTGAAAAAAAACAACAAATGGTCGTACTACAGGTTAGCTCTACTGAGTCAAATGTACTTCTTTAGAGAAAACAAACCATCTAAACAACTCACCTGTTTAGATTGGTTTTAAATTTAGGGACATTTTTGTGGATGTTTGCTGTGTTTTCCTGCTGCTGAAAAGCGCCAATATCTCATTTATGCGAAAAGGTAAGCATGCTTATCATGCGGTTTCACTTACAGCCTAAAAGATTTGTCATCTGGGCCTGCAGTTTTCGTAGGGACCATCATCTGAAAAGCGGAATGTCGTAGCGTTGATATCATAAACTATAAGTTCTTCGCACAACTACATTATCATCAAACTCAATTCTCATCACACCAAAACAGTCGTACGAAGAGTGAGTGGGGCAGTGTAGTGAGGCTCTTTATATTCCTCATAGTTTAACAGGTTTGAAACACTAAGAGTGCTCCTGGGTCACACTCTCGGTGAAAGACTAACAAGTAGGTTTTCAAATAGTGGATATGATGATACATGTATAGGCCAAAAGTTTCCCTTTAACATTATAGAATGTAGGTCGAGCTCATAGACTGTCCAGCGGACATCCCGACATATTTCAAAGGTATCAAGGAGATCGGTAGAATGTTAAAAGTGAAGCTGTAGCATTCCGCATAAGGCCTTTGCTTGTCATTTTTTTAAAGGCATGGATCCAGTCACTAGGCAACGCTTGTGATAAAAAATCACTTTTCTTTTAAAGTGTGCTGTTATTTAGGTCAGTGAGTTGATAGAAGCTAGGAGACTAGAAAGTCAAAAAGCACAGCTTGAATGCTGGTGAAAAAGGAATGAGAAGGGCGAATTTGCTATCATTTCAATGATGGCAAGCCATCCCACTTATGCATATAAGGTTCTGGTGTTTGAAGTCATATATTTGTGTGGGCTGTCACGTTTGATCACTTGAAATAAATCAAGATCGTCACAGTGTTAACATAACAGGTGCTTTCAATAATCTTGAGGAATAAGAGTTAAAGATTCTACCGTTAAAAAGACTTACGCTTAGTAAAATAGCTGCAACCGATGAAATCTAATGCGAGAAGACCATGACATACTAGGGAAGATGAAAAACTCCCCATAATTATGATCAAATATTACAGGCACTTTCAATGAAGTGCTAAGAGAATGTAATGTATGATGTATATTTGGATACTGCTAAGGGGTATATGTCGTCGACTGGTTGAATTTCTCCTTGCGGTATTGCTGAGAGTAAGATCCGTTCAATGAGAATCCAACTGTCACACACTTTTTTGCCAATATTGAACAGGTACATTTTAAGTGGCTAAGCTACAACAGGCATCGTTAGAATAGGTGAACTGATAAGAGGACTATTAAGATGAACGAAAGAATGAAACATGATCATTGAACAAATGCAAACAACTGCAGTGTTCAAAACGTAGATGTGGATGCGAAGTATCACGCCACGATCTCTCTGCTATAATTGAAAATCACTGCTATGACTCTAGGTACGTGTGAAGGACTTTGGATACATAACTCTATGTAGCTTGAAAGCTGTCTAAGAGATGTACCATGAGAAAATGAAGGAAGAGATAAGATATCATGTTGCAATCATGAAGTTATGAAAACTTCATGCTCATCAAGGAACATTGACCTGCAGTAAATTAGCCGTTTGCCAGATAGATCTTCCTGACATAAATATTGCCATAGCGTTGTGTAATTAGAATCTCCGGTAATTTTCTGTTAAACGGCACTGGAAGACGAAACGATTCCTTTCGCTGGGCAAAAATTTTTCACAGCAGTGTTAGTAATTATTGAAAAGGCTAAATACTAAATACTAAATACTAAATACTAAAACTCTAAATAAAACGCATGGCTCTGATACCACAAGATGTCCTTCACACGTTTACATGCCTTTCGTGCTTCCAGCGAAGTAGCAGTGAAATTGTGCAGCCCATGTAAATTATAATGCTACTTTGGATTCTTTACCTTTGAAAAGGTTGTTCTTGGAAGACGAGCAAGTAGCGCAGTAGCCAGAGATTTAGGTTTCTTAAGGATTACGGCAACTCTTACGAAAAGTCCCTGTACAGCGAAATGGGTCCTTTCTTAACCGTCTAACGGAAAGGAACCGAATTTTTAATATCTGCAAAAACCAACACGAAATCTGACGATAGAAGTAGCTCCATAGTATCGACACGTGTCGGAAGTTCTTTGACTTTTCGATATGAAGTCTAATACAGCAAGTCAGAAAATATAATTTTGGCAGACTGTTAGATTTTATTTTTGTTATATGAACACTTTGTTGAGAAATTTACTTTGTTCATCAAAAATGTAGGAGTAGCATAGACTACTATGATATTATAAATACATATTCGACAATGCCGAGTGTTATGCAAAGTCGTAGTCCCAAGCGGGAGTCTAACCCGTGTTTCACTCATGCCGTGAATGCGCGTTACCGCTACCGCGCAGAGGCCACCGATCCGCTACCGTTACTACGGTAACGAATGCAAAAGAAGGGCGGAGTAGCACAATAGTTAGTGACCTAGTGTATTAGGCGGCAGGGTAAGAAAAGCGCGGCTGCGATCCTCCAGTTCCTCCACCACTTTCTTGTAATCATTAACTGAACGCATAGCAGCGTCCTAACTGCGCTAATTTGAAAACTGTAAGGAGAATAGTCTCGCTCGGCGTTCTACGACCTTCACAAGGAAGGCAAAATCGTAAACAGGAGGCGAAGCAGCATATGAAATGTTTGAGATCATGTTGGATTATGAATGTGAGGAAACAAACCGAATGCATGATGTGCTGAGATCCACACAGTAATTGGTGATAGTGGGATGTGTGAAAAGCTACGTCTAATTGCTCAACTGCAGTGTCGCACTCTATGATAAACATCCTCAACGAGCTCCAAACAGGGGATATGATATGGTTTGGTAACACGGAGTTTTTTCGAGCTCTCTTTGCGCACTCCTTGAATGCACATCACGCTTTTTGAGTGTTTATCATAAGCAAGGATAAATAAGACATGTCTTATCGGGGTCCTTGATAGAACGCTACATTGATTATGAGTAACCTTTGGGAGATCATGGGTTCTAAGCATACTGTTAACAACGTTCGAAGATTAATGACACGATTACACCAGTCAAGGAAACAACTATCCGCTTACCGTCAGATGGTTGATCAAGTGGTGACAGCACTTTAAGGCTGATTTTGCCTTGTTTGTCAACATATACAACAGCACCTTTGTTATTCTGAAGACGAGATAAAAGAGTTGATCATTTCAACAATGCCCTTTCAATTATTTCTTACACTTACTAAAGTTCATTATGACTATTAAAGCCTGTTTTAATAATAACCAACAATGATCAGCTTTGGTTAGAGATTTGCTAGCAAAAGAATTCATTTTTGAATTGTAATTTGCTTAACCACCTAACCCAATATCACGGCTCATTGCATTAGTCTAAAATTAGTACTTTGGTGAAAAGTTAAATGAACAGCCGTATGATTGTAATAACGCAACCTACCGCTTCTAGTTGATATCTAGGTGCTGTAAAAATAGTGATAAGCTTTCTGTTGCAAAAGAAGCCATAACCACATATCATCATCTGAAACCACTCCAGATTGATTCAGAAAACTCCACTACGAATTGACGGACTTGATGCGCCCGTACTATCAAGTCGACTCTCAATTTCTGACAACACTGAATAACAGCGTCTTCGCCAAAGAACGTCGCCACTCCTCGTACTGTGTTCGGGGCGTGCCTGCAGTAAGTTATGCTAACAAAGGCGTTAATGAGAATTATTCGCTAAATACTAGAACGGACCCTTGAATGTTTAGCATCGGATCGGCTCACAGAAGATCCATCGCAAGAGGATTTACCTTCGGTTCCTCCAATGGTCGTGCAATCTAGAAGTGGCATCCGATCATTTTTCCTTTCAAATGAGCAGCTGATGCCAATAAGCATCACCACTTTGTAAAGTGAATAACGATTTCTTCGGACACTCATCATTGCCGGAACCCAAAAAAGGCTCTAGAACAGTATCAGCGAGGAATTTGAATTTAGGATGTTGGGGCAAAAAATGGGCGCTTCTTCTATACGACCCTTTGGGAAGCTACTCATGTATGAGAGTAAGGCGCTGCGGAAGCAATTTAGTTTTATGTAATGGAAGTAAAACCATTTTGAAGACCATGACTATAGCTGGCTCCACAATTAGGCTGTGCTTAAATGTGTGAGGTCAATGAAGAATTTTATCGCTTATTAATCAAGATCGGTAGAAGAAAACGATGAGCAGCCTGCGGATATCATCGAGGGAGTTGAGATAAGCCGAAATTCCACCATGCATGCACAAAATTTTTTTCCCAACAAGTCCAGCTAAGGGCATCCACGCGAAAACTTCATTGAATCCTAGCCATAACCTTTTAGCCTCCTCCTGAAATGAATCCAAATTGTGAAAAGATTTTAATAGTTACTTGTTCCGAATACGCAAATTGGAAACTAACTTTCTCAAAACGGTCAAGAAGTTCATCATAAAATCCGTAGACCCGATTGATACCTTTGCACTCGTGATTTCCACGCAAGATCTGATACTAAAAATGAAAACGAAATATGTAATCACTATGTAGCATAGAATCACGCTCTCTCAGAAACATTGCCAAATCATGAATCATCCAAAAAATTTTCGGAAACTTAAAGCCAACTATTGAAACGGTGAAGAGATCGAGCTCCACCAAATCACGATGACCCCTTGAACTCACAGCGAAACGACGAGGTTAGTTCCCTCGTGAAGTTACATTGTTCTCGGCCAATGACGTAGATGACAGAAGTGTTGAATCTTGTCTCATCATCAATTAACTATCTTAGTTCTTCTTTACACATTTTAAGCTATACCGATTTTTCGGCAGCTGCCAATATCGTTTAAGTTACAATTTTTCTAAATTCAGAATTAAATCTTATGTTCTCTACGATATAAGTTTGAAAAAATATTATTCTAATAAATTAACAGTGAACATTTTCCTCAACTGTTGCAATGGAACACATTTGGGATTTATTCGCTTATTCGCTTAAATGAACATTTGCTCTTCCCAACGAAATTCGGCTCGACATAACCTGCTACAGAAGTAGTCTTGACGACAAACAGCTGTATGAAAGACATTGATCCGTGAGAATTAGATAGTGGTAGTAAGGGAAACGGTTACTAGCTTATTGACAATAACTAGTAAAATCCAATAAATTTGATTTCAATCTTAGAAGTTGAGGTGATTACGAGTTGTATTTTTACATATGTATTCATGCACATTGCACATTTCTGCACATCTGCACACAACTGCACATTTCTGTTTATGTACTTTTGAGTAGCCGTATAGTTGCGCTCAAACCGGGCCATTCATTCCGATTAATGCAGAACCTTACTGAGAGCTGTGATAAGCACAGATACTCGATTATGATGTGCCTGTTGGAGAGACAAGCAAAAATTTTACCTTGCGAGGAAATAAAATCTTCAGGGTTGGTATTAGGCATACACATTCCAGCGATCGACGTCCACGATCCACATAGTCCCCAAGAAATATGTACTGAAACAAACAGCGTTTGTCTGAACTCAAATTGTTTAAAGGCCACCAGAGTTTCTTGTTTAGAAACTGTATGCTATTGCAACAATTATTTTCAAAATGTCACTCCCAATCACTTACTGGTTATTCGTGACTGAGAATTTTACAGGTGCTTAACTCCTGTGCATGGGAACTTTCTTTTTTTGAAGCGCTTTTCCCCTTACTCCAAGATTCGTCATCATGATGAGGAAGACAAAGGCAATGCTTTTAATCTTTTCCGTCCTTGAAGTAACTCAAATCTGGAAACTTTGACTTATCCTACGTGCAAAGTACAGCGAGCTATGCGTGGTTATCAAAAAGCTAAACACAGTAAAATACGTAAACTCCATTATCTCATCGATGAGCTCCCAAAAAAGCATCAGCGTCGGATGGAACGCGTAGCGTTGGGTATTTGACAATTATTTCAAGTTGTCACCAAAGTCTGGACAAAAAATCACAAGTTTGCCGATCTTGTTTTTCTAAAATATCTGACGTAATATTTGAAAAATTTCATGCTATTCAATTTTGATATTCACATGTACTTGAAAAATGGCTAGGAGTCTCCTACAAGTAGTAATCTCCCTCATTTCATTCTGGGAGAGATGACAAACTACCAATGAATACTCGTCCTCCATATTCACAGCTCAACAATCTATACATTGGGTTTTTAAAAGCTACACACACTAAAGACATGAGTTTCGCTTTTTGACAGTTAGTAGACTGCAGATAGAGCAGCACTGGAAAAGGCGACTTTGGAGGGGCTACCAAAAACTTAGGAGCCATTATCTAGACTGCATAAATTTAAACGAACTTAAATGACGATCTAGACCTATAACGCACGTTCATTCGCGTCGGAGTCCTCTATAGAGGACCTGGTTATGCAGACAAGAATGATAACGTATGACGTCATCGGACAGGCTGAGACAAGGTGACATTGCTTACGTTGTCTGTGACACCGGAGAAGAAGTTTTCTATACATTCATAGTGAAGTATTCGGTCGCGTTGGCGTTCTCGTCAACGCTAGTTTCACTTCTACATCGATGCACCTATACAAATAACAATCCGAATTGGACGCTTACGGTAGAAGCGAAATGGATCAATTCGACTTGATCAATCTTTATTGCCTATATTCCTTTATCAAACGAGAGTTAACCGACTTCGCTAACGCTTGTGAATATACTGGTCTCCTTCTGAATCTCGCAAAAAGGGTGCTGATGAGTAGTTTAGTGGTTCTGAGATAATATATTCAACTGTCCCAGCGGCGTTTTATATAGGCTGCGCAGTCAATACGATTATTGATTTACCTTCGAAACTGAGCAGAAAGAGGTGAGTGACTCAAGGATCGTTTGAAAGATTCGCGGGTGTAGCGAACGGAGCAAAGAACATCCGATGTGGTACTTATCCTCTGGATTCAACGGCTCGTTTTACCATCACCTGTATCACCTGTTCACCTCAATGATCGTCGAGTGACTCGTTAGGGCGCCAGTGAAACTTTTCATCATTTTTTTCTACCTCGTACAAGAGTAGTTCATTAGAGAATGAATTGCGTTGGTGCGAGATTTTACTGAATACCACATCTTTCTTCTAGACCTTGCACCACCGGGTCGATGGTTTTCTTGTGTTGTGTTGCGTTTGACATCTTGAAGTAGCCAGTCGTAAACGACTCTTGCCCATTGGTTATCGTACAAGAGCTTTACATGCTGGACCACTATATTTAAGATAGCCTGACGTGTAGATCAGCGCTTTTCATTTCCGATCAGTAATGTGGAAAAAAGATCGAATCTTTTTGCTTATTTGCGAGATAACGGATGCATCTGGTATCGACCTTCAACTGCGAGTTCAATGAAACCGAGTGGTCTTTTGTCTTGCTGACATAACGGTTTTCAATGCATCTGTCAAGACAGGAACGACTTGTGAGTCGAATTGATGGGTACGGAAATGGGTGTTCATAATGCTCCGAGCATATGCGTCAGGAGCGTGACAGCTGTGTAGACAGGATGGGAGAATAATTTATGTTATGAACGCGTAATTATAAAGTTGATGCTAGGAATATCTTATATCCTGAAAGTCAGAGAAGGGTTTCAAAGCTCTAACGTACGTTGAAAAGCGAAAATTAGAGGCGTCGTTTTACACACCTATCTGTCGGAAAACTTTTGGAGTGGAACGCAACGTATTTTGATGATAACCGGCGAACAAGAGCCGTTACCAGCTGATTTCACTGGGACATTACAAACACAGTAGAAAAATTAGCTGCCTACTTGTCAAAAAAAAATTACTTATGAATTCCGTGAAACAAAGATTTGACACTAGAACGATTCCTCAGGAGAGGAAAGCTTACTAAGATAGTTATGCACGCGGCAAGAGAAAGCGCAAGTGTGCGCGCGTTCGTTCGAATCACTCTACGATCAGCAGATCGACAAGTTTTTTCAGGTGTTCCACAGGAGAGAGCGAATGGTAGCCCTCATGAAACACCCTGAAAGAGCACTCTAACAAACTTTCTCGTAAGCACTGCAACGATGACAGTATCTTATTTGCCGCCTTTCACATACACAACAGGTATGATGTTACTGGAACCGAATCAAAGTGGGTGAATATCCTAGTGTAAAAATTATCTTGTTTTATACCCATTTTATCAAACGATCTGCTTAAGACATCAGTATCGGTGATGATGAAAAATGGAAAAAGGAGGCGTGCTCGCCTACAAGTAAAAGAGGCCGCGTGTGAGCGAAAATAATTCTAATTAATCGTTTTCTATGAAAGGCATGTGACATAAAAAGGACTAGGAGTTAGTTATAGAGGAACCCAAATGATATACCGAACACGCTCTATTTATCCAATTCTGAATTACCATTGTACCTCGCTAATCACGGAGAGTATGCAAGGAAAGGAGAGAAACTAGACCCAATCACGACACACCTAATACAAGCGTGCAATGCATTAGTTAACAATGCCTAGCAATACGCGCACGCTTTCTCGTTCAGTCAAGCGCAGTGAATTCATTTAGGCTTATAGCACTGCGCAGTGGAAAATCAGTACCAGATCATTGTGGGAGGGTATCAACACCGTTCTGATCTATCAGTAGTACACCGCACAGCAAGTTATTGTAAATTAGAGATGCATCTTGCTACCTCTAGATACTTGAGATATTGAATTCGTGATATTCCTCGCAGAAATTGATTCTGCGTTAGCCTGTGGTTAATAAAAAAAAGCTCTCGGCGCTGATCAATCCCCGAGGGATGCGTCATGCATTCGTCTTCATTTCTTAAGTTCATTTGAGGTGAATGAATGAATTTTTGGCCTTTATAATGGCTCGTGGTGGCCTCCTGCTGTACCGGGTTAGTGCTCTTTAACCTCCCTCGCAACTGTTTTTCCAAAATAAACTTGCGTCTTCTAGAGATATAATCCAGAAAAAAAGCGCAACGACAGGAGGCCATTTGTTGTCTTCCCAGGATCCTTTTGCTTTAGTGATGTTCATTGCGCATTAGTAGATGCGACAATGTCTAGCATATTGATATGACGATGAATTCGTGCTATCGGATCAGAAAATCCAGCCACCTCAGCTGTTGAAATTGCCGACTTTGACCGATGACATATGACGTACAGTATCAGTCGCCCTCTAGAACCATTTTTTTTCCATCCCAGTAAGCCTTGCCGTCTTCCACTTATTGGTCGAAGAGTAAAACGATGCTCAAGTGACCGGTTCGCCGCGTTAAAGCTGATTAATGAATAATAAACCAGCTTTGGTTTGAATTTGATGCTGCGATTAATTTAGACGTTATTTGATGATCAAAAAAATTGCTGTTACAGTGTATTCAGAGATAGATAAACTTATATGTAAAGTGCTACAAGGTGAAAAATAAAACTGACTTTCACTCTCATGCTTCCATGCTGGTTACCATCCGAAAATTTGCTGAACATCCGCAACAAATCGAAATACTAAACATCAGAGAATACGGTGCAACTTTGTTGAGGAGAATGTCACTTCTACACTACTCACCTGACCATGAATGTCACCAACGATGACAATGGGTTGACTGATTTTTGCAAGTGCGCTTTCCATTTTGAATAATTCTATGCTACAGCGCTGAACATCTTTCAGTTCTTCTGACGAATATTTAATCTAAAAAATCCAATGAACGGCTACGAGCAGATGATACAGCAGATAAAATGAGCACCCGAGATTTCTGTCTCAAAAAAGGAACAGCGTGACTTGTCTGATGTGAAGCAAAATTCGAATGAAAAGAATTCGAAAAGCAGTATTGGTGTTCGACTGCAAATTCAGTCGGGGATTTATTGTTCACTGGTCGCGTCTGTCTTGCAGATTAGAAAATTTCAAGATTTATAAACGCGATGAAGCAATCGGTCTTTTCTTAGAGCATACCAATCCAAAATCCCGCTACGGATGGGGAGCTCAAAAATTTCTTTGCGGTTGAAGGATAAAAGCAAAATGCTTCTATTCATAGCACACAAAAGCGCATGGTACAATGAAAATTTATTGAACCATTGCGACAAACGACTTCAAAGCTATAAAGACCCATGAGAATTCTAGATAGAGATGTTAGTGATCATCTGAAACATTGGAATCTGTGCTAAAAGATTTCACAGGCAGAAGTAGCAGTGTATAACGGCACA
>JAHQIW010002313.1:0-40339 GCA_019055375.1 Parelaphostrongylus tenuis | reverse complement strand
TAACACTTTACCAAACCTTAGATAGGATGCACTATGCGTTACCCGCGAAGTAAACCTCACAAAGATCACCAGCCTGATAACACATCATCCACATATAATGAGATGGACAACTGGCTAAAGACTTCCCTGGACATCAGGCATTCAACTCGCTTACAAGGACGAGAAGAGCAGAAAATGGATAGCCATGCGTTGTACAAGAGTCGGTCTAGAATATGGAGTCTCAATGTTGATGCGTGGAAACGGGAGAATAATAAGTATTCAAAGTTAAAACGATGTGTATCCTTATGCTCTAATAGAGAATGGTTCTACCCGTGTCTTTCTGACCCATGCTCAATGATAAATAGTATGGCTCTAATACTCTCTGTAGTACTGGGAAATAAAAATAGGTCCCTGCCAGGTAATCCGTATAAACGTCATAATTCGTAACACACAACAACCAATTATTCCAGTTTCCCCACTTATAAAAGTCCAAGACACATCGGTCATCTTTAATCTTTATTAATTTTTTGGCTACACTGCCAGGCTCCGGTCTGGGTGGAATATTAGAAGGGCCTACCCTGTACGAGGGCATTGATGAACACTTTGGGAGACCCCCATGGCAGAGGCCACCAAATATGCAGAGTCACACTCAAAACAATGGTAACAAACAGGAAAGTCCAACACGGGCGACAAGGTATGTCTTTATCGAGAATCAGAATATTTAATATCTATAACAAATAGTTTTATATAAACAAACCCAGTCAGTACCCCGTAAAAATCACATACCTAACACCACCTCTTCCTTCCAGACAAAAAAAAGAAACCCCCAAAACCACACAACGGCAACCGCTAAGTTGATGGGATACTGTCTAGGGAATGTTGATGGACTTTACCAGCTACAGAACCTGTTATATCTAAGACCCTACATAATCACAGCAAAATGAATTTGTATTTTAACCAATTAGCAGGAAATCAAACGGTACAATTCAGGTAACTTCGTGTAGATCGGAAGAATTGTCAACTAGTTAGGGTGTTAAGAATTAATTAAGGAGCCAAAATTTGCCACCCCCCCGTCCTGCTCCCCATACAGACCATTTTACTCCCGAGCCAATTCCCCATCCCCCCCCGCCCCCTTTGCTTTCCCCTTGGCGTTAATAAATCCATAGGCTACCTAACACGATGTTATCTCAGCCAACATGGATACGTCACACCGAGTTTATTTAAAGGCCGCTAGTCAGATCTCTTAAAGGTTATTTTTGCCCTATCGCATCAATAAAATTCTTTACCCATAGAACTCATTTGACGCATTTGCAAGAACATAGGAAAAAACAGAATTTTCCTTCTGACGCACAACTGAGTAGTCTTAAACCATATTCAATGATATCTCCCACTAATACAGACTCTTTAAATGTATTGTTTTAGCTTAGACAGATTTTCTGGTAATTCCTTTACATGATCGCACAGTCACTCCTTTTCTATTGCTTTATTTATAAACCCACAAAAAAAGAACACACTACATTCACAAATTTGGTGCCGACCCGAAGAAAAACCCTACCTCACAGGACAGACATCCTACGACAGTCACAATCCCAGTTGTCTCCGGGATATGACATTTTATTCAAACACCTCTGAGTCCCAACCATGACATCCTTTAAGCGATGAAAAGAACGACACACAATGGAAAACAGATAATACACCAATTCATGCATACTACTGATATTACTTCTGTGTTAGCCTCGCCCTTCCAGTCTAGAACGAGTATCGTCTTTGATTTCCCTCAAACCATTCTGAGGCACGTGTTCCGGTAAAGAATGCCCAGGCCAGCCTTACGAATGTCCGCGCCAAACTGAAGTGTAGGCTTGTCCCCTGCTCATATTTCGTCGTCCTCATATGATGTGGACTTGATTTCTTTGTTTAAGTCAATTTACTGCGTATTGTTCTCTCAGTGTTACAGCAGAAGCGGTGAAGGCCTGTCGAATTTTACTTTTTCTGTCCTGTGCGGTCGTCTTTTGTTTTTTAGGAAATTGTACCAGGTGAGGTGAGCTTAGGTAAGCATTGGGTTGTTCAGTTACCATCCATTCTTGATGTTATCTTCAATTCCGGAGGAAAGAATTTGATTTAAAGATGAAGTGGACCTATATTTTCTCCAACTGATGAAGTTTCTTCTTGAATTAGTAAGTATTTAGGGGGAGGCTTTTCCCTAGGTTGAGCCCTACTCAGTTAGTCGACGCCTGGCTGTTTGAAATTCCTAAACAGGCTCTTGCAAATGTCTACAGGGATCCGTGAAGCACGGCATCGCTTCAAATTGCTCTCGTTCTTCCCTCTAGTACTAGCACGGCGCGACGTTCTTCAGATATGCTCATACAAACGTCTATAGGGAGCCTTGAAGCACGGAAAAGCTTCAAACTGCTCTCGTTCTTCCCGCTAGTACGAGCACGGCGCGACGTTCTTCAGATATGCTCATACAAACGTCTATAGGGAGCCGTGAAGCACGGCAACGCTTCATACTGTTCTCGTTCTTCCCTCTAGTACTAGCACGGCGCGAGTCTTCCAGTTATGCTTTTAGTAATGTCTACAGGGAGCCGGCAGCACGGCATCGCTTCAAACTGTTCTCGTTCTTAACCCTAGCAGTAGCACGCCGCGACGTTCTTCAGATATGCTCATACAAACGTCTACAGGAAGCCATGAAGCACGGCAAGTCTTCAAACTGCTTTCGTTCTTCCAGCTAGTACTAGCACGGCGCGACGTCCTCCAAATGTGCTTTTACCAACGTCTATAGGGAGCCTTGAAGCACGGAATCGCTTCAAACTGATCTCGCTCTTCTCCCTACTAGTAGCACAGCGCGACGTGTTCGAAATATGCTTTTACAAACGACTATAGGAAGCCTTGAGGCACGGCAACGCTTCAAACTGCTCTTGTTCTTCCAGCTAGTACTAGCACGGCGCGACGTCCTCCAGATATGCTTTTACCAACGTCTACAGGGAGCCGTGAAGCACGGAATCGCTTCAAACTGATCTCGCTCTTCTCCCTACTACTAGCACAGCGCGACGTGTTCGAAATATGCTTTTACAAACGACTATAGGAAGCCTTGAGGCAGGGCAACGCTTCAAACTGCTCTCGTTTTTCCCGATAGTACCAGCACGGGTCGACGTTCTTCAGATATGCTCATACAAACGTCTATAGGGAGCCATGAAGCACGGCAACGCTCCAAACTGTTCTTGATCTTCCCGCTAGTACTAGCACGACGCTACGTCCTTTAAATATGCTCTTAAAAACGGCTACAGGGATCCGTGAAGCACGGCAACGCTTCAAACTGCTCTCTTTCTTCCCGCTCGTACTAGCACGGCGCCACGTCCTCCAGATGTGCTTTTACCAACGTCTATAAGGAGCGCTGAAGCACATCATCGCTTCAAATTGCTCTCGTTCTTCCCTCTAGTACTAGCACGGCGCGAGGTTCTTCAGATATGCTCATACAAACGTCTATAGGGAGCCGTGAAGCACGGCAACGCTTCATAGTGTTCTCGTTCTTCCCTCTAGTACTAGCACGGCGCGACGTCTTCCAGTTACGCTTTTAGTAATGTCTACAGGGAACCGGCAGCACGGCATCGCATCAAACTGTTCTCTTTCTTAACCCTAGTACTAGCTCGCCGCGACGTTCTTCAGATATGCTCATACAAACGTCTACAGGAAGCCATGAAGCACGGCAAGTCTTCAAACTGCTTTCGTTCTTCCAGCTAGTACTAGCAGGGAGCGACCTCTGCCAAACAGGCTCTTGCAAATGTCTACAGGGATCCGTGAAGCACGGCATCGCTTCAAATTGCTCTCGTTCTTCCCTCTAGTACTAGCACGGCGCGACGTTCTTCAGATATGCTCATACAAACGTCTATAGGGAGCCTTGAGGCACGGCAAACGCTTCAAACTGCTCTCGTTCTTCCCGCTAGTACTAGCACGGCGCGACGTTCTCCAGATATGCTCTTACCAAACGTCTACAGGGAGCCGTGAAGCACGGCAACGCTTCAAACTGCTCTCGTTCTTCCCTCTAGTACTAGCACGGCGCGACGTTCTTCAGATATGCTCTTACAAACGTCTATAGGAAGCCTGGAGCAGGGCAACGCTTCAAACTGCTCTCGTTCTTACCCGATAGTACAGCACGCGCGCGACGTTCTTCAGATATGCTTATACAAACGACTATAGGTAGCCGTGAAGCACGGCAACGCTTCAAACTGCTCTCGTTCTTCCGCTAGTACTAGCACAGCGCGACTTCCTCCAAATATGCTTTTACCAACGTCTACATGGAGCCGTGAAGCACGACAACACTTCAAACAGTTCTCGTTCTTCCCGCTTTACTAGCACGGCGCGACGTCTTCAAATATGCTTTTAAAACGTCTACATGGAGCAGTGAAACACGGCAACGCTTCAAACAGTTCTCGTTCTTCCCGCTATTCACTAGCACGGCGCGACGTCCTTCAAATATGCTTTTAATAACGTCTACATGGAGCAGTGAAGCACGGACAACGCTTCAAACAGTTTCGTTCTTCCCGCTATTCACTAGCACGGCGCGACGTCTTCAAATATGCTTTTAATAACGTCTACATGGAGCCGTGAAACACGGCAACACTTCAAACAGTTCTCGTTCTTCTCGCCAGCACTAGCACGACGCGACGTGTTTGCAAATATGCTTTTACAAACGTCTACAGGGAGCCGCTAAGCAAAGCAACGCTTCAAACTGATCTGGTTCCTCCCGGTAGTACTGGCACCGCGCCACGGTACCCGAAATATGCTTTTACAAACGTCTACAAGAGTCCGTGAAACACGGCGTACGGTTCAAACTGTTCTTGCTGTTCAAGCAGTACTAGCACGGTGCGACGGTCCACTTAATATGCTTTTACAAACGTCTACAGGGAGCCGTGAAGCACGGCATCTCTTCAAACTGCTCTCGTTCTTCTCCTTACTACTAGCATAGTGCGACGTGTTTGAAATATGCTTTTACAAACGCCTGCAGGGGCCGTTAAGCAGGGCAATGCTTCAAACTGTTCTTGTTCTTCCCGCTGGCACTAGCACGGCGCGACGTCTCCAAATATGTCTTAGAAACATCTACAGGGAGCCGCGAAGCACGGCAACGTTCATGCTGCCTCTCGTTCTTCGCCCTAGTACTAGCACAGTGCGACGTGTTTGAAATATGCTTTTACAAACGTCTGCAAGGAGCCGTGAAGCACGGCATCGCTTCAAACTGCTCTCGTTCTTCTCCGTACTACTAGCACAGTGCGATGTGTTTGAAATGTGCTATAACCAACTCTATAATTAGCCGTTGAAGGCGGCAACGCTTAAAGCTGTTCTCCTATTCTCGCTAGCACGGCGCGACCTTCTCCAAATATGCTCTTAGAAACGTCTACAGGCAGCCGTGAAGCACGCAGCACTTCAAACTGTTCTCGTTCTACTCCCTACTGTCTAGCACAGTGCGACATCCTCCAAATATGATCTTGCAAACGTCTACAAGAGCCGTGAAGCACGGCAACGCTTCAAACAGTTCTCGTTCTTCACGCTGGCACTAGCACGACGGGACGTCCTCCAAATATGCTCTGACTAACGTCTACAGGGAACCGCGATGCACGGCATCGATTCAAGCTGTTCTCGTTCTTGCTGCCAGTACTAGCGCGGCCCGACGTTCTCCAAATATGCCCTCACAAGCGTCTACAGGGAGCCGCGAAGCACGGCAACGATTCAAACTGCTCTCGTTCTTCTCAGTACTACTAGCTCGGCGCGTCGTGCTTGAAATATGCTTCATACAAACGTCTACAAGAGCCGTGAAGCACGGCAACGCTTCAAACAGTTCTCGTTCTTCCCGCTTGTACTAGCACGACGGAACGTCCTCCAAATATGCCCTCACAAGCGTCTACAGGGAGCCGCGAAGCACGGCAACGATTCAAACTGCTCTCGTTCTTCTGCCTACTACTAACGCAGTGCCACGTGTTTGAAATATGCTTTTACAAAATCTACGCGGAGCCGTGAAGCACGGCAACGCTTCAAACTTTTCTCGTTCTTCCAGCTAGTACTAGCAGCGATGTCCTCCAAATATGCGATTACCAACGTCTATAATTAGCTGTAAAGCACGGCATCTCTTCAAACTGTTCTCGTTCTTCCCGCTGGCACTAGCGCGTCGCGACTTTCACCAAATATGCTCTTGCAAAAGTCTATAGGAAGCCATAGAACACGCCAACTCTTCAAACTGTTCTCTTTCTTCCCGCTAGTCTAGGACGGCCCGACATTCACCAAATATGCTCTTACAAAGGTATGTGCGGAGTCGTGAAACACGGCAACACTTCAGACTGTTCTCGTTCTTGCCGCTACTACTAGCACACATGCGGCTTGTTTGAAATATGCTATTACAAACGTCTACAGGGAGCCACGAAGCACGGCAACGCTTCAAGCTGCTCTCGTTCTTCTCCCTACTTCTAGCACAGCGCGATGTGTTTGAAACATGAATTTACCAACGCTTATAATTAGCCGTTAGAGGCGGCAACGTTTCAAACTATTCTCGTTCTTCCAGCTAGTACTAGCAGCGATGTCCTCCAAAGATGCGATTTCCAACGTCTATAATAAGCTGTGAAGCACGGCATCTCTTCAAACTGTTCTCGTTCTTCCCGCTGGCACTAGCACGGCGCGACATCCTTCAAATATGCTTTTACCAACGCCTATAAGGAGCCGTGAAGCACGGCAAATCTTTGAACTTTTCTCGTTCTTCTCGCTAATACTAGCAGGGCGCGACGATCTCCAAATATGCTCCTACAAACGTCTACAAGGAGCCGTGAAGCACGGCAACGCTTCAAAGTGCTCTCGCTCTTCTCCCTACTTCTAGCACAGGCGCGACGTGTTTGAAACATGATTTTTCCAACGCTTATAATTAGCCGTTAGAGGAGGCAACGCTTTGAACTGCTCTTGTTCTTCTCACTAGTACTAGCACGTCGCGACATCCTTCAAATTTGCTTTTACCAACGCCTATGAGGAGCCGTGAAGCACGGCATCGCTTCAAACTGCTCTAGTTCTTCTCCCTACTACTAGCACAGTGCCACGTGTTTGAAATAAGCTTTTACAAACGTCTACACGGAGCCGTGAAGTACGGCAACGATTCAAATTGCTCTCTTTCCCTATTACTATCACAATGCAACGTGTCTGAGATATGCTTTTACAAACTTCTAAGCTGAGCAGTGAAGCACAGCAACGCTTCAAACTGTTCTCGCCCTTCCCGCTAGTACTAGCAAGGGGCGACGTTTTCCAAATATGCTCTTAGAAACATCTACAGGGAGCCGCGAAGCACGGCAACGTTTCAAACTCTTCTCGTTCTTCCCGCTAGTGCTAGCACTGTGCGACGTTTTAGAAATATGCTTTTACAAACGTCTGCAGGGAGCCGTTAAGCAGGGCAATGCTTCAAACTGTTCTCGCTCTTCCCGCTTGTACTAGCACGGCGCTATGTTCTCCAAATATGATCTTACAAACGTCTACAAGGAGCCGTGAAGCACGACAACTCTTCAAGCTGTTCTCGTTCTTCCCGCTAGTACTAGCACGTCGCGCCGTCCTTCAAATATGCTTTAGCCAGCGTCTGAGGGAGCCGTGAATTACGGCATAGCTTTAAACTGTTTTTGTTCTTCTCGCTAGTACTAGCACGGCGCGACGTCCTTCAGATAGGCTCTTACAAACGTCTACACTTCAAACTGTTCTCGTTCTTCTCGCTAATACTAGCGCACTGCGACTTGTTTAGAATATGCTTTACAAACGTTTGCAAGGAGCCGTGAAGCGCGGCAACGCTTCAAACTGCTCTCGTTCTTCTCCCTACTACTAGCGCAGTGCGACTTGTTTGAAATATGCTTTACAAACGTTTGCAAGGAGCCGTGAAGCGTGGCAACGCTTCAAACTGCTCTCGTTCTTCTCCCTACTACTAGAGCAGTGCCACTGTTTTGAAATATGCATTTGCAAACGTTTACAGGGAGCCGTGAAGCACGGCGACTCTTCAAACTGCTCTCGTTCTTCCCGATAGTAATAGCGCGGCGCGACGTCCTTCAAATTTGCTTTTACAGATCTCTGCGAAGGCCAGTGAAACACTGCAAAGCTTCTAGCTGTTCTCTTTATTCTCGCAATTATGAGCAGGTTGCAAACTCCTTGAAATGTGCATTCATTATCGGGTGGTGAGATAATGGTGCACTGTAATACTGTACACCACTCTGTCGTTTAACGGAAAAGGCTCCAATCTATTTTTATCAGTTTTCATACCAGTCATTTTTCTTTTTATTTCCACTGTCAACCTCGTGTCATTTTCGATATTAGGTCTCCAACTAAAATTTCGAAGTTGTTCCAAAAATTCAAAAATTTATTTTTCAAGTGATCGAAAATAACAGATAACATTGATTGAAATATTCTCCATCTGCCTGGATGCAATACTGCCAACTCTCCGGCAACAAATCATTTCCGCTCCTAATATATCTTTGGACATATGTGTCCGGCAATGGAGTCGTCACGGGAATTCAATTTCATCAGTGATTTACGAGTTTCAGTTGGGGCGCAGTTTTCAAAGTTCATCTGACAACATCAATCGTGCGGTAGGCCGCTAAGTTGTGGGTTTAACTATGACTTATGAATGGTTCACAAAGTTTTACCATAGAGATACTGATTTGGTCGATCAGCGAAGGTCCGGAAGACCGCGTAATTGATCGAGAATCAATCATTGAAGCGATTGAAAAAGATACAACTTTGTGAAGCGATGATTTGGCCGATGATTCTCGCTATTTGAACGGAGAGATCCGGAAGATTTTAGAAATGCTGGCAAGAAATGGCACAAGGCAATCGGATTCCGCACGATCTCGCACAAGCTCAAATAACAAGAGAAAGCAAACTGCGCAAGCTCGTCTCCGTCGTCATCGCCGCTCCTCGTTTTTGAACAGAATTGTCACCACTGATAAGAAATGTATCCTCTTCAAGGCCAACGTCGTCCAAATCGGTGATTGTCACCAATTCAGCAGGGAACACCAACACCGAGATCAAATCGATTTGGGCCATTGATTACTTTCTAAAACCGAATGGGCTGATTCATTGGAACTTGTTGCAGGCCGCTCAGACGATCAACACTAAGCGATATTGTCAGCAACTGGACCATTGCAATCAAGCAGCATCCACGTCACCGCCGTCGCCGAGTTTTTGCTTCAATACAATATAGGGCCACACGATGCCAAGAAGAAAAGGAAGAAGTTGACCGATTGGGCTCGGAGCACTTGGATCATCCCCGTAATCGCCAGATCTGTCTCCTTCCGGTTCCCATCTCTTCATATTATTGTAGCACTGCTTGGACAAGAAGAAGTTTTGAGACATCAATCATTTGCATCGACAATTGACTGGATGGTTTGCATTCAAGTATAGTGAGTATGTGAGCGCGTAATTGTTACAGCGGCTGTCAAAGAACACTTGATTGAATTTGATAAGCATTCAATAATTGCCAAAAACATGCTGTACATCACATGCGATCCCACTTCATCGATAACTTACAATGAATTTTTTGGTTACTAGTTTTTGCAAAGGTTGAGACCCTACTGAACACATAAAACACTTTTTTTTATCGTTCTATTTATTGTGATTTCTTACCGATTTCACATTCCCAATGTAGGTCTTCCTCGTCAAATGTTACTCTTTTGGTTTCCTCTGCCTCGCCCAGTCCCCACTGTTCAGATAACTTTGGTAAGAAGACCGTCTTTAGTCAGTTGCAGCTTTTCATCAGTATACCAGAGTCTTCATCCGTAATCTTTCTCAGTGTATGTAATCATCGACTGTATCATTGCAGTGTCTTTTTTCCTTTGCGTATGTCAATCCTTGTTTTTGAGGATACTGACTTTGACATTTAAGCAAAGGAGATTCGGTGGGTGATGGTCAATTTGTGCCGCTTGATGCCCTCCTCAGTCACCTCCCACTTTTCTGCAGAGAATTAGGAGCGTTTTCAAACAGCGTTTTGTGCTATTGTCGCAAGGCAGTCGATTTTCACGAAATGTTCTTGAGGCTTGTTTGGAGATTGATTTTGTAGCAGCCATACATGCCACTCAAATTTCGACAACCTCAGTTTTGAACCGCTATTATACCGACAGACAGATTTTCCAACGTCATAAATTGCGGCATCTAGCACTTGTTAGGTGGTGCTATCAAGAACACCTTGTACAAGATACGCCAGCTGCTGTTATTTGTCAGCAGGGATTGAAATGATGTGTATAGAAAGTGAGGAATTTATTAACTGACGAATATGCCGCCCATTGAAGAAAGTGAAGCAGTGCCACTACTTTCTTTGTAAACAGAACAGATATGCAGCAATTCAAAAGTTCGACTTTCTATAAACCTTGGCATAATCAATTGATATATGAAAATGGAGAAAAATTATCTTGATTAGCTGACGCGAGGTTGGTAAAGCAGTTGTAGAAATTCGGCTGACGTTTCGGCGACCCGCCTTCTCCAGAGCCTGGACGTATATAGTATTAGTCTATTTGAATGATTCGGATGGTCTTATTTATATGCTGCCTGCAGGCAAATAGACTAATACTATATACGTCCAGGCTCTGAAGAAGGCGGGTCGCCGAAACGTCAGCCGAATTTCTACAACTGCTTTACCAACCTCGCGTCAGCTAATCAAGATAAGTTTTCTCCATTTTCATATAACAGATATGGATTAAAAGTGCTTGAAGTATGTGATGATAGAGGATACACCTACAAATAGATGATATACGCAGGCGCGAGCACGAATCTTAGATCAACCGGGCGTCGTGCAGACGGTTTTATGATGAGCCTAATGGGCCACCGGCTATATGAAGGGAGACATTTTTTTGGAGACAGCTGATGAACTAATTTCCCCAGCCGAATTTCTAACGCTAAAAAAACTTAGCCGACTAAGGCCTGCACGAAAAGAGGCAAAAGTTAGCCGAAATAACTGATGCAAGAAAATCTGCATACGAATGAGTAGAGAGCGACGCAGACGTACACATATAGGAGAGGTCACCAGTGTGTTGTTACATAGAAAATGAGCCTCACTTAAAGTAGAAAACTAATCTGAGACATGGGGTCTTATCATTTGTTACATTTCGACACTCTTCTTTCCTGTTCTTTCTAAGGTTTTTGGAATTTTATCTGAAAGGCTTCGAGGGTTTTCTGCGCTGATGTTCATGAATCGCATTCCAGGATTCGCATTACGATCTCAGAGCCGTCACTGTTGTCTTTCTCTCTTATGTACACCCAAAATCGTACTTCTGCGAGCTTTCGATTCTCCTTCAAGGTGACCTTTATACGGGTACTGTGCAGTTTCCACTTTCGTCAATATGTTTGTCTCATTCTAACAATTGTGCAGGTCGATTGCACCGATCTCATAATACTCTCTTTCTCTCTCTCTCTCCTTCTCTTATTATTATATTATTATTATTATTATTATTATTATTATTATTATTATTATTATTATTACTATTATTATTATTATTATTATTATTATTATTATTATTACTATTATTATTATTATTATTATTATTATTATTATTATTATTATTATTATTATTATTCTTATTATTACGACATATCATGCAGTTCCTTTCTTCATAAAGGACGTCGTGCAGAAATAAAGCTACTTTCTCGGAAGGTAGCGATTGCTTTTATCACCATTTGGTGGCAGTCAATCTTTTATTGCCATTATGAAGACGTTGACTTCTTCCAAATCAGAACAAAAGCGCTAGCGGCGAGTAGTTTCGATCCACAGACCTCTAGGATATGGGCCCAGCACGCTTCCACTGCGTCACTCTGCTTATAAGTAAACCTTTGACTACCTGAAATGGATTGTTATACGTTATAAAGATAGTGAGTTCTAAGTATCACCAATTAATGACAATCATTCTTTTCATTGTTATGGCGAAGGCATGAATTTTTTAAAGTAACGGCAAAAGTATTAGCAGCGTGTACAGCGGTAACAGTGTTGTGCACAGTTGGCATGTTCACCATCTATTAAGTGTACGAATATGACTCCAACGTTTTTTACAGTTTGAACATTCAATTGATACAAAAAATGTTTATACCTGGTTTATTTGAAGATAAATTTCTTCATTAACTATAACATTTTCCTCATATTGTGTAATTTGTGTATGCCATTGAAGAAAAACTTGACAGGTAAAATTGGTAAGATTTGACCAAATTTTTTTTAAACCTTGCTAATTTTGATCTGAATATGGTAATTTCCAGTCATCTCATCATCATCGTCTTCCCATTGGAACGGAGCTCTTTTAGATTGTTAGTAATCATTCGATAGCGTAAGTTCCAGTGGTTTCAACGCTTTGCTTACTTCATGAGAGTCATAAGCAAGATTTAGTCGCATAGTGAACGGCCCCTGTCAATTACTCATTGCTTCAATGTTTACGGTCAATCATTTATTATCGGGTGCGCCCGTAGAGAGGAAGAGAAAAAGCGTCTGTGCCTGAGTGTAGTAAGTTTCATCGATTTAGATCAAATAGTATTTCTCTGAGTTATTGGCACAACAGTGTAACTTTTTCAGCTTTAAAGAGGGCGAATCGCCGAAAACGTTTAATTGAGTACTTGCATGCCCATTTGACTCGTACAAGCTCTGAATAAGGCGAAACCATCGAGATATCAAGCACTATTCATGTAGTATATTGCAGCAAATGAATTATTTTCTTAACAACCTCGTGTCAGCTCATCATGAAGTGAACAAGTTTGGGCTTTTCAGTTGAGACCCTTCAAGGGTCGCCATATTAATTGGTACTAATTTCTTTGTTCCTCTGTTCGTAATTCCAGTGCAGACCAGGGGAACTTCTTTGAGCTCTAGAGAAACAGCGCAATTAATTTTTGTTTCGTTATAATTTTAATTGAAAGACAGCACTGCTTGCTGATGTGTTTGCTGACAATATTTCAGCATCCGTAATTTCGTCATTACAGAAACTACCAGGAAAAACAATCGTTTTGAGACTATCTGAAGAAGGCTGAGGTTCGAGCACATCATAGATCCGTTCATTTGCCCGCAAGCAATCTTAAACCTATAACCGGAGAGTGTGCAGTAGAACGGCCTTAGTACATCTGACTATGATTATGAGTGCCTGGATTGTCTCATTCAACCACATTAGTAATAAACACTTTTCTGTACACATTTTATTTCTGTTGTTTTTTTTGTTGAGAATCTGCCACTTCAGTACTCCTCTTATTACTTATTCTGGATAAATTCACTTTTCTGCTATCAGTAAACTCACTGATGATGGTCCGTTGTTGTTTTTCTCTCATAAAAATGCTTACAAACTTGGCGCAATATTTTCCTTAGCACAAACGACATATAGCATAACAAACACTGTCCATCCTTTCGCCAGTCCGATTCACACAAAATCGCTTGTGCACCGTGTCTACTTCTACATTTATTTCGGAAATTCTGCTTATGTATGACATCTTCAATTTCTTTATTTTTTTCAATGTGTTCAGTAATAAAAGTGAGATGTACTTTCTATTTTTGTATTTCACCTGAATCACGTCAATGTGTTCTGGTTTTTAGACAAGTATATTTTTACTCACCAATACCGTTCTTCATAACTGTTTATCGATTCGATGATTGTCAACTTCCGTTATTTCACGAACAAGTGGAATGCACTGATATTGAAAAGATTATCGAAAAAATTGATGAAGTGACATTACATCTCAAGTACAGTATCACTTCGATTATCGAATCGCTGTTGTCTTGTTAGAGTCTCTTCTATCAAATTTTCTCTCCCACTGAAGATTGGACTCTCTTTAGCGGCGATAAAAATCTAAATTCCACTGAAGAACTACAATAGTGCATTGTAATGCCTTGTGCTCGCCGCGCTGTCTCACCGCCCGCCGCACAGGAAATCAGCGCGGTCCCATCGTGTTAATCATGTCTTTCTCCTAGGCATTTTGTCAAGCGATAAAACCATCAGGTCGGTGGTCTTTCTGTGGTCCGTTTAAAATTTTTAGAACATTCAGTAACGGCTCTTGCCCAATCGGTTGCTGTTGAAATGCATTATGTGTCCGGCCCACCTTCTCCTTGATAGGTCAGTGTATATTAGATGTACAAATATGACTCTGCCGTCTAATTATTTTTGGAAGTGGAGGCATGAAAATTCTTTGCTTTTTTCGAAAGTGCGTTAAAAACGTTAGTTGTAAGTATACCTTTTTTTACAGAACATTTTATATGATGGTTTTTAGGACTTTGAAGATGACGACTTTTGTACCCTAGAAGTAAAGGAAGACTATTTTGTATCACATAGTGATCGTAAAAAAGGAATGAATTTCATTTTGACAGTCCGTTACGCAAACGATCATGGGCCTATCCCGGATAAGCAGCAAAGTCTAGTGCAAAACGTAATAATCATGGAAAGATTGTTAGTTGTGCATTTGATGGGATCAGAAAGGCGTGCCTACTACAAGCTTTCTAAATGTTGTGATTCGCGTGGTTAATACAGCACTTTATCTATAATAACTGGCCAAATTAAATCATGAGTTGCAAATAAAATAATCGGAATGGACCTTAAGATACGATAAAGTGATTTTGCAGCATGATAACGCTCGACCTCATGTTGCAAAAACGATCAAAAACCTCACAAAACAGCTGAAGTGGGAGGTTTTGGGTATCACCTGACCCGCCTTACTCTCCCAGCATTGCACAGTCAGACTATCACTTGGAATTATCAAATCAAAATCAAAATTAGCAAGGTTTATAAAAATTTTTATCAGATCATATCAAATTTACCTATCAAAATTTTCTTCAGTGACATTCACAAATTACCACGTATCTGGAAATGTAGTTAATGATGGAATTTATATTTAAATAAACTTAGGTATAAAGATTTTTTCGTATTACCTGAATGTTTAAACTGTAAAAAACGTCGGAGTCATATTTGTACACCTAATAGATGGTGAACTTGACAAGTGTGCACAACATCGTTACCGCTGTGTACGCTGCTAATACTTTTGTCATTATTTCAAAAAAAAAAAAAATTCATGCCTTAGCCATAACGATGAAAAGAATGATTGTCATTGATTGGTGGTACTTAAAACTCACCATCTCTATACGTATAACAATCCATTTCAGGTGATCAAGGGCTCAATAATAAGCAGCGTGGCGCAGTGGAAGCGTGCTGGGCCCATAACCCAGAGGTCGGTGGATCGACACCACTCGTTGCTACTCTTTCGCTCTGATTTGGGAGAAGTCAACGTCTTTATGATAGCAATGAAAGGAATGATTGCTCTCAACTGGTGATACAAAAAATCGCTATCTTCCAAGAGAATAGCTTTATTCTTCACGACGTCCTTCATGAAGAAAGGAATTGCATGATATTATTGTCGTAATAATAATAATAATAAATAATAATACTAATAGAGAGAAAGAGATAGAAGGAGAGAATTTATGAGATCGGTACAATCGAAATGCACTATTGTTAGAATGAGACAAACATACTGACGAAAGTGGAAACTGCACAGTACCCGCATAAAGGTCACCTTGAAGGAGAATCGAAAGCTCGCAGAAGTACGATTTTGGGTGTACATAAGAGAGAAAGACAACAGTGACGGCTCTGAGATCGTAATGCGAATCCTGGAATGCGATTCATGAACATCAGCGCAGAAAACCCTCGAAGCCTTTCAGATAAAATTCCAAAAACCTTAGAAAGAACAGGAAAGAAGAGTGTCGAAATGTAACAAATGATAAGACCCCATGTCTCAGATTAGTTTTCTACTTTAAGTGAGGCTCATTTTCTATGTAACAACACACTGGTGACCTCTCCTATATGTGTACGTCTGCGTCGCTCTCTACTCATTCGTATGCAGATTTTCTTGCATCAGTTATTTCGGCTAACTTTTGCCTCTTTTCGTGCAGGCCTTAGTCGGCTAAGTTTTTTTAGCGTTAGAAATTCGGCTGGGGAAATTAGTTCATCAGCTGTCTCCAAAAAAATGTCTCCCTTCATATAGCCGGTGGCCCATTAGGCTCATCATAAAACCGTCTGCACGACGCCCGGTTGATCTAAGATTCGTGCTCGCGCCTGCGTATATCATCTATTTGTAGGTGTATCCTCTATCATCACATACTTCAAGCACTTTTAATCCATATCTGTTATATGAAAATGGAGAAAACTTATCTTGATTAGCTGACGCGAGGTTGGTAAAGCAGTTGTAGAAATTCGGCTGACGTTTCGGCGACCCGCCTTCTTCAGAGCCTGGACGTATATAGTATTAGTCTATTTGCCTGCAGGCAGCATATAAATAAGACCATCCGAATCATTCAAATAGACTAATACTATATACGTCCAGGCTCTGGAGAAGGCGGGTCGCCGAAACGTCAGCCGAATTTCTACAACTGCTTTACCAACCTCGCGTCAGCTAATCAAGATAAGTTTTCTCCATTTTCATATATCAATTGATTATGCCAAGGTTTATAGAAAGTCGAACTTTTGAATTGCTGCATATCTGTTCTGTTTACAAAGAAAGTAGTGGCACTGCTTCACTTTCTTCAATGGGCGGCATATTCGTCAGTTAATAAATTCCTCACTTTCTATACACATCATTTCAATCCCTGCTGACAAATAACAGCAGCTGGCGTATCTTGTACAAGGTGTTCTTGATAGCACCACCTAACAAGTGCTAGATGCCGCAATTTATGACGTTGGAAAATCTGTCTGTCGGTATAATAGCGGTTCAAAACTGAGGTTGTCGAAATTTGAGTGGCATGTATGGCTGCTACAAAATCAATCTCCAAACAAGCTCAAGAACATTTCGTGAAAATCGACTGCCTTGTGACAATAGCACAAAACGCTGTTTGAAAACGCTCCTAATTCTCTGCAGAAAAGTGGGAGGTGACTGAGGAGGGTATCAAGCGGCACAAATTGACCATCACCCACCGAATCTCCTTTGCTTAAATGTCAAAGTCAGTATCCTCAAAAACAAGGATTGACATACGCAAAGGAAAAAAGACACTGCAATGATACAGTCGATGATTACATACACTGAGAAAGATTACGGATGAAGACTCTGGTATACTGATGAAAAGCTGCAACTGACTAAAGACGGTCTTCTTACCAAAGTTATCTGAACAGTGGGGACTGGGCGAGGCAGAGGAAACCAAAAGAGTAACATTTGACGAGGAAGACCTACATTGGGAATGTGAAATCGGTAAGAAATCACAATAAATAGAACGATAAAAAAAAAGTGTTTTATGTATTCAGTAGGGTCTCAACCTTTGCAAAAACTAGTAACCAAAAAATTCATTGTAAGTTATCGATGAAGTGGGATCGCATGTGATGTACAGCATGTTTTTGGCAGTTATTCACTGCTTATCGAATTTAATCAACTGTTCTTTGACAGCCGCTATGACAATTCCGCGCTCATAAAACTCAAAACACTTCGATGCAAACCACCAGTCAAATCTCGGCGCATGATCAAGACGTTGAGCCGTAAGTGTCTCCGCTATTCAAGTAAGGGTTTCGGATCACATTTGTATCAGATCTAAGGCGTTACTCTAGATAAAAAGGGAGCGGAAGCCTGATCTTATTGCTGCACAACTAACACGGCTTGCTATGTGGAAAATATCCATAAGAAGACACACGAAAATATAAGCCAAAAACTTGTCTGTAGCAGCTTAGAAAAGAAAATGTCTAGAGGAACGTTGCTGGATTCAATTCGTGGGTCCACTATTAGTCGATAAACAGATTTGGAATCCAAGGAATGCTGAGACACAAGCAAACCTCGCAACCTCAATTAAGCCTCGAACTTTCTAGTACCCTTTTCGGGTATTGTTCTTTTTGATGAGTGCATTGAAAACACCGAAAATTAAGAATATAGGCAAAAAACTGTAAAATAATGGCTTTGCTAGTGTGACAGATCACAAGTTAGTCTTCCGATAGGATAATCGCGGATTAGAAGCTCACCTATGCTTTTGAATTTTGTTCGTTTTACAGCAATCTTGTAATATTTTATTATCGCCCCCTCCATGAAACAAGAAATGGCAAGAAATAAAAGTTGAAATATGAAATTGTTTTTCACCCCGCTATGGAGTTGATTGATGATAAACTTGTTCAAAAAAGAAAAGTGGCATATGGATTACCGAATTATCCAAATAAATTTTCTTTCTGTCGATGAATGATTTTGCCGAAATGCGCCATGTAGGTGAAATTGGACCTCATTCTCCCTACTACGCTGCAGTGAAGCAGTCTTTCCAGAAATCAAGCGGAGCGTTAGAAACGCGAAATCACACTATTGAATGGTCACTTATGAATTAGGAGAGATTTCTGCCCTGCTAATTGGTGTGTGTGAGAAACACAACAGTTTCTGTCTCTGCTCGGCGATGCAAATAGGTTTTTCAAGAAAAACAAAACAAGCACGTAGCGCATTAGCCAGAAATTTGATCTTCCATATTATTGCTATAATTGGAATGGAAAGTTTTTCTCCAGCAATAGCTGCTCTTTTTTTTCTTGTCTTAAGATAAGAGGAAAGCTCAACAGTAATGGTGATAGCAACGAATCTCTAAATGGGTTTGAAATAAAGCGCTCGCACTCGCGCTCACTTTTTTATGGACGAACAAGAAGTTGTTACAAGTCTAAATTATTAATTCACTGCGGTTATAAGGGATCAAATAAACGTTCGACCTCATCCGCTCTTCAGGAACATTTCATAAGAGTGTTAGTAACCATTTGAAAGCCTAAGCTCTTTTTAGTGTCATAGCTCTGAATAAAACTATGTTTTACATCTTCATTTCTATCACGTTTGAATTTTGCAAGAAGCACGAAAAGAATATGAACGTTTGGACGAAATATCATAGTATCTTAGTCAATTGTTTTATCTAGAGCTTCTTCCAAAGTGGAAAAAAATCGCAATTGAATGACAAGTTACACCGCAGCTATCTAACAGACATTGGTCGATCGTCCCACCCTCCGTTATATGAATTATCCACTAAAGAAGCTCACCGAATATGTGAAGCTAGATCTTACCTTCCCTGCTACACAATAGTTAAGCGGCCTCTCCAAAAACTAAACACGGCGTTGGAATCATTAAAACTCATGCTACCAAATGATGATTCCCTAAGATATAAGAGAACAAATGAGTATTCGACTTCGTTCGTTGCACAAGAGTTTTTCATACTTGTGTTGATAATGATTCGAAAGCGTAAAACTCTGGTTGGCGCGGTAGGTGGCCGCTGTTCGAAAAGATTTGTTCATAACGCTGTAAAGTCCAAGATAAATTACATTTTACACGCGCATAGGTGAGCCTCTGATTCGCGATTATCCTTCGGAGGACTAAGGTGTTATCTGTCACACTACCAAAGCCATTATTTTACATGTTTTGCCTATATTCTTAATTTTCGGTGTTATCAGTGCACTCGCCAAAGAGAACAATGCGCGAAAAGGGTATTAGGAAGTCCAAGGCTTACTTGAGGTTTCGAGGTTTGCTTGTGTCTCAGCATTCGTTGGATCACAAATCTGTATGACCACTGCAATTAACTTTTTTAAACTATCTTAATTGAACTTGCAACTGCGCATCCGCTTATCGAGGAGCATACACGAGTTAGAGTAGTTCAGCTGTGGCTTACTAGAGGGCTGTTGTCATCACAATTGGCTCAGTTTTCATAGTTGCTGCATTCGTAGTTCTAGTTTATATCGGATGAATCTTTTGTGGATTGTAGGTCGATGATTTTGAACTATGCCACACGCGCTCAATCACACTGTACAATGAGCAAGATATATTTGGGTTTTTTATCAGAAGAAACACCAATCTCTGTGAGCCGTGTTGTTTTAGGAACAACCTATGTATTGCTCAAAGCGTCTAAAATGCACTCCAAACAATGTTATTTTTATGCTTCATCGTACAAAGAGTGATGAAAGAACAGGAGCCCAGCTGGAGCAATTGGTCAGCATGCAACGACGAAAGGCCCATCCTATTTCCGTTTGAGATTTGGAGTTTTGCATATGGCCTAACATTACTATTTAATGTTAATTTTGTTTTCACCAAAAATTTTTCAAAGAACAAGTAATAGTAACTTTGGCAAAGAAGGTTGGAAAGATCACGCATTATTACCTTCACTTGCAGACTCAAAATTGAGTAGTTCGCAGAAGTAAAATTCAGAAAAACCTTGGCACTTACTGAGTTCTCCTTGATTCTCCTTGATGAACAGTCACCAGGTTGTCAATAGTACGACTTTATTCAGAACAGTAACAATGGTTGACTTTTCGGCGGCTTCGCCTCCTTCAAGATCGCCTCCTTCAAGGCCTGAAGTCAGATTGAAGTGCAATCTACCTAGCCAGACACTACCATAGCTGAAGCAACAGAATTCGACACATAAGTGTTTCTTCGCGCGGTAAACAGCATCCGACGAAGACTCACCGATGTCGATCAACCGCTCCGAGTCCTACATTGGTGAGGTATGTGTCTTAGATCAAGAAATCGAGGAGTGGTATGACACGATATCACGTGTGGAAAAAAAGACGCTCGCTTTGCTCTTCATTTCCGGATTTTTCGCACATGGGTGGTTGCTTTTACTTCAAATCTTTCTCATCATGGCCTGGTGTCCAATGCACCTCAGTGAGTTGTTTGGTTTAACTTTGAACTGAGCTGCTGGCTGTCTTTTACACAAATACAACATAACCTCCTTGTTTTGTCAATGTAGTCGCCCCCCAAACACTTCAATAAACGCTACCTAAGCCCATGTAACTACCCTCTGAAACGACAAGATAGAAAGCTCTCGGCGTTGATCAATCGGTCACACGAAAGACTCGGGTTCAATTCCCGGCCGGGGAGAACACTTTCGGTTTCTGATAGTCGATTGCTCCTTATCATTCTGTCTAATGGACGGCTTTGTAGTGACACATGTTTGCTAAGGCCTGCTTTATCTTCCAGTCCTCGGTAGTATAGTGGTCACTATCCGCGTCGGTCACACGCAACACCCGGGTGCAATTCCCGGCCGGGGAGAACACTTTCGGTTTTTAATAGTCGATTGCTAATCCTTATCATTCTATCTGATGGACGGCTTTGTAGTGACACGTGTTTGCTAAGGCATACTTTATCTTAAAATCCTTGGTAGTGTAGTGGTTAGTATCCGCGTCTGTCACATGCGAGACCGGGATTCAATTCCCGGCCGGGGAAAACACTTTTGGTTTCTGATAGTCAATTGCTAATCCTTATCATTCAATCTGATGGACGACTTTGCAGTGGCACATGTTTGCTAAGGCTTGCTTTATCTTCAGTGATCGGTAGTATAGTGGTTACTATCCGCGTCGGTCACACGCAACACCGGGTTCAATTCCCGGCCGGGGAGAACACTTTCGGTTTTTGATAGTCGATTGCTAATCCTTATCGTTCGATATGATGGACGGCTTTATAGTGACACATGTTCGCTAAGGCATGCTTTATCTTCCAGTGATCGGTAGTATAGTGGTTACTATCCGCGTCGGTCACACGCAAAACCGGGTTCAGTTCCCGGCATGGGAGAACATTTTTAATTTTTGATAGTTGATTGTTAATCCTTATCGTTCCAGATGATGGACGGCGTTTGTAATGATACACGTTTGCTAAGGCATGCTTTATCTTCTATTCCTCGGTAGTATAGTGGTTGGTATCCGCGTCTGTCACATGGGAGACCCGGGTTCAATTCCCGGCCGGGGAGACCGTTTTGGATTCTCAGTAGTCGAACACCGATCCTTCTCATTCTATCTCCTCGACTAGGTGATGGCCAAAATTAGGGCATGCTTTTCGCGCGCGCGCTGCAACTAGTTCGTACTGGAGCACACCGCAGCGGAAATCATGTATTTTATTGAATAAATTGATGTTTTGAAGAAGAAATAATTACTAAATTATGGGAAAATCAGAAAAAGGACTTTTATGAGAAGCTTCCTTTACTATAGAAAACACCCGTGTATTGCGAGTTTTCCACTCTTTCATGGTGAAAGTTAGACTCTTCCAACAAGAGAATATATTTCCGGCTGCTATGTAAAATTTTTTTCTTGCTTCGTATATTTCTTCATAGTCATTCAATAGCATGACAAATGCGAATATTAATACTGAACTTGGATTCTGGAGGCCATCTTGTTCTCATTCTGCTAACGAAAAGAACATTAGGTTTTGTTCCATGAGTCAGTACTTTCATCTTCGCAGCGGATTTTTTGATCCAGTATAGTGAAATTTCGATTCTATTCAAATTAGTCGGCAAGAGAAAATTGAATATACTGAAAAGCCTTCTGCGAGCGTATTTTTTTGTAAAAATAACTCGCAGTTATCCTAAAAATTTCCACTTTTCAAGCGCGCTGAGTGGAATGCAGTCGCTCTCTGAAATATGCTCATGTTTCCTGCCTTTTTTGCTGAACAAAGCTTCTTCTCTAGACGATCAGTAGTCATTCAATAGCTTGGAAAATGAATATCTCAGTACAAGACTTGGTTCTGCAACAGGATTTAAGTCTTGAATAATACTAACGAGATAAAGATTATATTTCGCTTTATAAGTCCATCGTTTCAACTTCACAGTAAAATTTTCCTCGTTATGAAGTTAAACTTTCACGGCGTGTCAAAGCCGAGAGTCCTATAGTCACGAAAAGACTCTTTTCTCCAAAAACACCCGAGCTGATACGTCAACGTGAAATCGCACGAGCTACAGGCAACCAAAGCCTTACGTCCGATCTTGCGAAACGCTGCAAAGAAGCGATAAAAGAACTCAGAGACAAGCAGCAATTATGGCAGAAGCATTCGCAAAGCTCAGCGAGGCTTCGCCAATCATAAGACCAAAATGACTGCATTACGATGCCCTGATGGGGCACTTACAACTTCCAGAAGGGCAGTGGAGAAAATTATCCACCAGTATCACTCGGATCTCATCGCTAGCCATGTCCTCTTACCGGCTTTTTTTAACTGAAAGAGGATGAATCAGTCGTTCCACTGGTCCCTGCCTTCCAAAATCCGACATGCTATATTGTCGTTGAAGAACAGAGCAACACTCGGTCCCGACAGGATTAGACCAGAACACCTGACGAACCTGTCGCCAGTTCTCATCTACACCCTGGCTGGGCTCTTCACTCGCTACCTGTCAGAATGCAAGGTCCCTATTCAGTGGAAAACCAGCAAGACCGTATTGTTGTTCACAAAGGGAGACCTTCACGACATAGGCAGTTATCACCCAATCTGCTTGCTTTCCTTGCCTATAAACTCTTTACTCGAGTCATCCTAAACAGGACTGACAGAACAATGGACGAAGGAGATCCATGCGAACAAGCAGGGTTTCGAAAAGGATTTAGTACCATAGACCACATCCACACATTCATAAGACTCATCAAAGTTTCACGAGAGTGTAATCTACCGCTTTAATTCACTTTCATCGATTTGAAGAAAGCTTTTAATTCAGTGGAAACAAAAGAGGCTGAGAGGCTCTGGATAGCCAGGGCGTCCGTACTCGGTACATAATGACCGTTTGTGAGCTGCATAAAAATTTCATAACCAAAATATCTCCATTCTACAAGAATATCACCATCGACGTAAGAAGAGAGGTTCTATAAAGCGATACAATTTCGCCAACATTATTCACTGCCACACTCCAAAATGTCATGCGAGCATTAGAAAGGGAAGATATCAAAGTGAAAATTGACGATCGGCAATTAAACCATCTTCGCTTTGCTGATGTTATCGTCCTCACCAAGCATCAGCCAAGCGGAACGAATGTTGACCGATTTCAGTGCCCGTGGAAAGATTGGTCTTTAACTGAATCTGACGAAAACGATGTTCATGAGGAACGGATGGGTTTTGAATGCCCCATTCACGCTCAACGAAGCCAAAATCTCCAATTGCTCCAGTTACGTCTCACTTAGCCGTGAAATCAAAATGATGAACGACCTTGCTCCGGAGTTGAGCAGGAGGAAACGAGCGGCTAGGGGAACCTTTAAGAGCATCGAAGATGTACTGAAGAGAACAAAAATTATCCGCCTCTGTGCCCACTTTTTCGACTCGATGATTATCCGTGCCCTAACGTATGCAGCAGAAACCTGGTCACTACGTAAGCAGGATGGAAGTTCACTTGAACGTTATTGAACGCGCAGTCGAAAGGTCGATGCTAGGAGTATCCCGTATCTCTCAAATGAGGGAAACGATCCGAAGTTGCGACCTACGTCAGCGATCGAGGATCAAAGACGCCGTTTTCTACGCCAGCATATCAAAAATAAGGTGGGCCGGACACGTGATACGCTTCAATGACAACCCATGGAAGAGAGCCGATACCGAGTGGATTCCTCGGGACATCAAGCACTCTATAGGAAGACCACCGACCCGTTGGTTCGATTTCTTCAAGAAAGGTATAGAAGAAAGATATAATGCTCAGCGAATCGCTAGAGCGACGAGAACCCACTGGGCCACTTTTGCACGCGATAGGGAAAAATGGAAGTGCTGCTGTGTTAGTCGCTCCAGTCACTCGACGATCAACGGGACGATAGGTGATACAATGATACAGAAAAAATTTTGATTCTGAGCAAAATTTATCGACAAAAAGATAGATTGCTATTGGAGAGACTTCCTTTTCAACGGAACGAGAAGCTACAACATGTTAATTGTAAGTTTCCTCCTTCTCAGTACAAAAGCCACATCGACGGGATGATAACGCATTCCTAACTCCTCTTTCTCATTTATTTCGACAAAGTTGTAAATCTGTTAATCAGAAGCACCTCTTCTGCAATGTACGACTTTCAGAAAAAAATCATACATGAGGAGTTTTCAGAATGTTCTTGGAGTAGGCCTTCATAGAGTTTGCATACTTGAATTAGAGAAGTACTTCATTGAAAAAGTGTATATTTTTGCCTCTAGTACAGTGATACTTCTTGCTTAACCAGCACACTATCAAAGGCTTTCGATTGCTTTGAGAAATGGAGTAATTAAGCACTAAGCTTGGCTTTGAGAAAGACTGAGTGTGCTGTAGAAGCGACTGGAACAATACACTCACTTTGAGGGTAGTTAGCCCGTCAATTAAACATCATAGAGAATTTTGTTGACAATTGTCTAATGAATTTTAGATGATAAGAGGCAGTTTGTTGTCAACAAGAAAGGGGATATCAATGAAAATTAGCTAAGAGTATCGCTTATCTGTTTTCAGTAAGAAAACGACAATTTCAGAAAGAGAATACATTCCCAACTTATAATGCGTGTTATTGTCGCCTATCTTGCGAAAGTGGTTGTAACAATGAACAATGAACAATGTTCATAGCAGAGTATAACTGGACATTAGAGACTGAATACCCATAGAAGGATGAAACAAAGTTTGTTCTGTAATTTTATAGAGGCCCATTCGTGCAGTACAGTTTTAAGCGAAACATTATTCAAAGCTATGGATGAAGTGACATAGCAAACAATGCAGTATCACTTTTTCCAAACCATCCATTATTTTGCAATTTCTGATCATTTTAGCGAATCCCTAGAGCGAGGAGGACCCACTGGGCTACTCTTGCACGCGATAAGAAAAAATGGAAGTGTTGCTGGTACCCGCTCCAGTCACTCGACGATCAACGGGACGACAGGTGATACAGGTGATCATTCCGATGGCTTTTGAGCTGTGCATGAATGAGATGATATAAAACTGAGGAGAGATTCGTGTTGTAAAACGTGGTTTCAAAAGTACGTGATAACAAATTTGATTACTTAACAAGGCATGTCGTAAAATTTGATTAAGGAATACGAGATAATTTTAAGCTTGGAAAAGAAATTTTGGGAGCACTTGTTAAAAAGTTGAGACTTATGCATGAAATTCAATCAAAAACAATGATAACTAATCTTTAAAATAAAGGCCATCGTTTTCTACGACTTTCTGCCTTCGGTCCGCCAAGCTTCGAATCTGGTCAAAGCCGACCATTTCTTCGCCTTCGAATTGAGGAACTCTTCACATGCTTCTCCAACTTAATCGAACGATTCAAACTGACGACCCTTCAAAAGGTGCTAGATTGATCGAAAAGGTCAAAGTCGGATGGAAAGCAATGTGGGCTGAAGGGAGGAAGCGGCTGAACCTCGGCTTCCCCAATCCATCAAACTTGCCTTCGCTCTTTTTTCAGTGTGCGGCCTGGCATAGTCAAAACACGGGTTTGACTGTGTAGTTGGTCATGGCGAAGGCTTGTAACAAAGTGAAAATAAGGATGAATATCTATTTACGAATATCTACATCTATATCTAGGCGTTCATTGGGAAAGTCCCATATAAGATACTATAAATATTCCCATGATATTCATCGGAGTTATCCATGCTTATTCACGCTAAAGACCACCTATACCATAATGTATACGAATGTTTGGAGGCCTCTCTCTCGCCGAATAAAGCCTTCTCATCGACAAGTGGCAGTCATTCGAAAGCTCAAATCTCCACGGCTTCGACGATATGTTTAATTTAGAGAAAAAACTTTTATTACGTTGTAGTAGCTAAACAGCCTTATGTTTCATCTTTCGTTTCGAAGTGCTTTCTTGAGACCACGCTCAAAATTCAATACGATAGATAATCATTTTTTGAGCCATATATTGAGTTTAAGCCATATAGAGATATAACCACGATACCGGCCAAGAGCAATCGAATGTACAACACGGTTTGTTCAGTAATAATTTCTCTAGAGTTACAGTGTGAAATGTTTCGTCCTCACCTGCTCTTTGTATAGGGTGTGAGCGTTCCGAGAGGATCGGCTAAAGACGAGAACAGTGCAGCCCGACTGATGAGACCGTCAAGGTTGAAACATGTGTATCGGGCTCTATAAGTCAGCCCTTCTGTAACAGATTACATGCGTGGCTCAAAAAAACGATTGCTTGGCAATATAATGTTTCACACTCGATTTGCTTCAATTTGCTCGGCTAGAGCTTCGATATGGCTTTTTCACAAAGCTTACTAGACCTTAGGAAGCCCTAATCTCGAGAATTTAGATAATGTAATTAGGTTGTCTTGAAGTTTATCATCAGTGCAGTAAGAGCGGAAAGAAATTAATTTATGCCTGAAATGTCGCCCGCCTCTTGGACATTATAGGTGGTTGACTGATAATTATAGATAATTTTATACATCAGAGGTATCTTTTTGTTACATAAAAAATGAAAAATCAAGAATAAACGTTTTATAACGATGCGTATTGAATCGAATAGATGGGGAAACACCCTGGGGTTTACATGAGCAGGATGAGATTCATTTACTTAGATCCCATGATGCAGAGGTGAAGAGACTGAACTGGATGGTTCCCTGAATACGGAAATCACCTCGTAGGTTTACCTTGAACGTTTAGTGAACGTGGCAAACAACATGAAAGAGGAACTAAATAGAAGAAGGAGATCGTCGTGAGCCGCGTTCGGGCTTCTCGAGGAAGCCAGCAACCAGATAGCGGTCCCTAGAATCCGTGCTCACCTCTTTGATTCTATTGTCCTCCTAAAGCTCTGTTATGTAGCAGAGACGTAGGCTGATACTACAACTACGTCAAGAAGTCTACGTACCACTCACAGGGCGCTTGAGCGAAGTCTTCCTGAATGTCGACATGCACTCACAACGCCTAGCCGCTTTGGCAGCCCCTATCCTCGAAAACTATCTTGTCTCCACGATCCAAAAATGTAAACATCGATAGCGAAACACGCATTGAACGGCCAAGTGATAAGAAGAGCAGATGAAAGATGGACGAAAAGCATAGTGGAGTGGACTCTAAGGAATGCAAGCGTCCTCTAGGGAGACCACCCAAACAATAGGCCGATTGTGTTTGCTGCTAACGTCGACTATCTGCGTCTGCAGATAGCGAGGAGTTTTGGATTTACGGAATGGTCTGCGTGCACGTCACCATGCTCGAAGCAGACCACCACCATGGACGACAGTTGCGCGAGAGAGAAACAATGGGAAAATGCTAGGTCTCGTACTACCAGTAAAGACGTGTCCCCAAGTATTCAAATATAGACAAACATTGGGCCGTCCGCCCTCTTGTTGACCGGTTCACTTCCGCGGATCCACGCTGGGCGTCTCCACCAGTTCCATTCGACTCCACTCCTCTGCCCGATTAGTCGTCGAGTACAGCACTATTTGTCGTTACAGGACCCGCAGCTAAGTTTTGGACAAATTCGGTCGTGCGGTCTCGCTAAAGTCAACCGTTTCAAAAGCATTAGCAATGAACACATGTATGGCTAAGGACGCGTTGCTACCATGTCCTCGGTAGTATAGTGGTTAGTATCCGCGTCTGTCACATGCGAGACCCGGGTTCAATTCCCGGCCGAGGAGGACTTTTGATTCTTGACACTTGAACAACAATCCTTTCACGCTTTCTCTCTTAGACCGCGTATGCAATGATACATGCTTGCCAAGAAATATTATATTGCAGTCCTCGGTAGTATAGTGGTTAGTATCCGCGTCTGTCACATGCGAGACCCGGGTTCAATTCCCGGCCGGGAGAACTTTTGATTCTTGACACTTGAACAACAATCCTTTTACGCTTTCTCTCTTAGACCGCGTATGCAATGATACATGCTTGCCAAGGCATATTTTTTCCAGACCTCGGTAGTATAGTGGTTAGTATCCGCTTCTGTCACATGCGAGACCCGGGTTCAATTCCCGGCCTGGTAGAACTTTTGATTCTTGACACTTGGGGAACAATCCTTTCACGCTTTCTCTCTTAGACCGCGTATGCAATGATACATGCTTGCCATGGCATATTTTTTCCAGACCTCGGTAGTATAGTGGTTAGTATCCGCGTCTGTCACATGCGAGACCCGGGTTCAATTCCCGGCCGGGGAGAACTTTTGATTCTTGACACTTGAACAACAATCCTTTCACGCTTTCTCTCTTCGACCGCGTATGCAATGATACATGCTTGCCAAGAAATATTATATTGCAGTCATCGGTAGTATAGTGGTTAGTATCCGCGTCTGTCACATGCGAGACCCGGGTTCAATTCCCGGCCGGGGAGAACATTTGATTCTTGACACTTGAACAACAATCCTTTCACGCTTTCTCTCTTAGACCGCGTATGCAATGATACATGCTTGCCAAGGCATATTTATTTCCAGACCTCGGTAGTATAGTGGTTAGTATCCGCTTCTGTCACATGCGAGACCCGGGTTCAATTCCCGGCCTGGTAGAACTTTTGATTCTTGACACTTGGGGAACAATCCTTTCACGCTTTCTCTCTTAGACCGCGTATGCAATGATACATGCTTGCCAAGGCATATTTTTTCCAGTCCTCGGTAGTATAGTGGTTAGTATCCGCGTCTGTCACATGCGAGACCCGGGTTCAATTCCCGGCCGGGGAGAACTTTTGATTCTTGACACTTGAGCAACAATCCTTTCACGCTTTCTCTCTTAGACCGCGTATGCAATGATACATGCTTGCCAAGGAAATATTATATTGCAGTCCTCGGTAGTATAGTGGTTAGTATCCGCGTCTGTCACATGCGAGACCCGGGTTCAATTCCCGGCCGGGGAGAACTTTTGATTCTTGACACTTGAACAACAATCCTTTCACGCTTTCTCTCTTAGACCGCGTATGCAATGATACATGCTTGCCAAGGCATATTTATTTCCAGTCCTCGGTAGTATAGTGGTTAGTATCCGCGTCTGTCACATGCGAGACCCGGGTTCAATTCCCGGCCGGGGAGAACTTTTGATTCTTGACACTTGAACAACAATCCTTTCACGCTTTCTCTCTTAGACCGCGTATGCAATGATACATGCTTGCCAAGAAATATTATATTGCAGTCCTCGGTAGTATAGTGGTTAGTATCCGCGTCTGTCACATGCGAGACCCGGGTTCAATTCCCGGCCGGGGAGAACTTTTGATTCTTGACACTTGAACAACAATCCTTTCACGCTTCCTCTCTTAGACCGCGTATGCAATGATACATGCTTGCCAAGGCATATTTTTTCCAGTCCTCGGTAGTATAGTGGTTAGTATCCGCGTCTGTCACATGCGAGACCCGGGTTCAATTCCCGGCCGGGGAGAACTTTTGATTCTTGACACTTGAACAACAATCCTTTCACGCTTTCTCTCTTAGACCGCGTATGCAATGATACATGCTTGCCAAGAAATATTATATTGCAGTCCTCGGTAGTATAGTGGTTAGTATCCGCGTCTGTCACATGCGAGACCCGGGTTCAATTCCCGGCCGGGGAGAACTTTTGATTCTTGACACTTGAACAACAATCCTTTCACGCTTCTCTCTTAGACCGCGTATGCAATGATACATGCTTGCCAAGGCAATATTTATTTCCAGACCTCGGTAGTATAGTGGTTAGTATCCGCGTCTGTCACATGCGAGACCCGGGTTCAATTCCCGGCCGGGAGAACTTTTGATTCTTGACACTTGGGGAACAATCCTTTCACGCTTTCTCTCTTAGACCGCGTATGCAATGATACATGCTTGCCAAGAAATATTATATTGCAGTCCTCGGTAGTATAGTGGTTAGTATCCGCGTCTGTCACATGCGAGACCCGGGTTCAATTCCCGGCCGGGGAGAACTTTTGATTCTTGACACTTGAACAACAATCCTTTCACGCTTTCTCTCTTAGACCGCGTATGCAATGATACATGCTTGCCAAGGCATATTTTTTCCAGTCCTCGGTAGTATAGTGGTTAGTATCCGCGTCTGTCACATGCGAGACCCGGGTTCAATTCCCGGCCGGGGAGAACTTTTGATTCTTGACACTTGAACAACAATCCTTTCACGCTTTCTCTCTTAGACCGCGTATGCAATGATACATGCTTGCCAAGAAATATTATATTGCAGTCCTCGGTAGTATAGTGGTTAGTATCCGCGTCTGTCACATGCGAGACCCGGGTTCAATTCCCGGCCGGGGAGAACTTTTGATTCTTGACACTTGAACAACAATCCTTTCACGCTTTCTCTCTTAGACCGCGTATGCAATGATACATGCTTGCCAAGGATATGTTTTTCCAGTCCTCGGTAGTATAGTGGTTAGTATCCGCGTCTGTCACATGCGAGACCCGGGTTCAATTCCCGGCCGGGGAGAACTTTTGATTCTTGACACTTGAACAACAATCCTTTCACGCTTTCTCTCTTAGACCGCGTATGCAATGATACATGCTTGCCAAGAATATTATATTGCAGTCCTCGGTAGTATAGTGGTTAGTATCCGCGTCTGTCACATGCGAGACCCGGGTTCAATTCCCGGCCGGGGAGAACTTTTGATTCTTGACACTTGAACAACAATCCTTTCACGCTTTCTCTCTTAGACCGCGTATGCAATGATACATGCTTGCCAAGGCATATTTTTTCGCAGTCCTCGGTAGTATAGTGGTTAGTATCCGCGTCTGTCACATGCGAGACCCGGGTTCAATTCCCGGCCGGGGAGAACTTTTGATTCTTGACACTTGAACAACAATCCTTTCACGCTTTCTCTCTTAGGCCGCGTATGCAATGATACATGCTTGCCAAGGCATATTTTTTCCAGTCCTCGGTAGTATAGTGGTTAGTATCCGCGTCTGTCACATGCGAGACCCGGGTTCAATTCCCGGCCGGGGAGAACTTTTGATTCTTGACACTTGAACAACAATCCTTTCACGCTTTCTCTCTTAGACCGCGTATGCAATGATACATGCTTGCCAAGAAATGTTATATTGCAGTCCTCGGTAGTATAGTGGTTAGTATCCGCGTCTGTCACATGCGAGACCCGGGTTCAATTCCCGGCCGGGGAGAACTTTTGATTCTTGACACTTGAACAACAATCCTTTCACGCTTTCTCTCTTAGACCGCGTATGCAATGATACATGCTTGCCAAGAAATGTTATATTCAGTCCTCGGTAGTATAGTGGTTAGTATCCGCGTCTGTCACATGCGAGACCCGGGTTCAATTCCCGGCCGGGGAGAACTTTTGATTCTTGACACTTGAACAACAATCCTTTCACGCTTTCTCTCTTAGACCGCGTATGCAATGATACATGCTTGCCAAGAAATATTATATTGCAGTCCTCGGTAGTATAGTGGTTAGTATCCGCGTCTGTCACATGCGAGACCCGGGTTCAATTCCCGGCCGGGGAGAACTTTTGATTCTTGACACTTGAACAACAATCCTTTCACGCTTTCTCTCTTAGACCGCGTATGCAATGATACATGCTTGCCAAGAAATATTATATTGCAGTCCTCGGTAGTATAGTGGTTAGTATCCGCGTCTGTCACATGCGAGACCCGGGTTCAATTCCCGGCCGGGAGAACTTTTGATTCTTGACACTTGAACAACAATCCTTTCACGCTTTCTCTCTTAGACCGCGTATGCAATGATACATGCTTGCCAAGAAATATTATATTGCAGTCCTCGGTAGTATAGTGGTTAGTATCCGCGTCTGTCACATGCGAGACCCGGGTTCAATTCCCGGCCGGGGAGAACTTTTGATTCTTGACACTTGAACAACAATCCTTTCACGCTTTCTCTCTTAGACCGCGTATGCAATGATACATGCTTGCCAAGAATATGTTATTTGCAGTCCTCGGTAGTATAGTGGTTAGTATCCGCGTCTGTCACATGCGAGACCCGGGTTCAATTCCCGGCCGGGGAGAACTTTTGATTCTTGACACTTGGGGAACAATCCTTTCACGCTTTCTCTCTTAGACCGCGTATGCAATGATACATGCTTGCCAAGGCATATTTTTTGCAGTCCTCGGTAGTATAGTGGTTAGTATCCGCGTCTGTCACATGCGAGACCCGGGTTCAATTCCCGGCCGGGGAGAACTTTTGATTCTTGACACTTGAACAACAATCCTTTCACGCTTTCTCTCTTAGACCGCGTATGCAATGATACATGCTTGCCAAGAAATGTTATATTGCAGTCCTCGGTAGTATAGTGGTTAGTATCCGCGTCTGTCACATGCGAGACCCGGGTTCAATTCCCGGCCGGGGAGAACTTTTGATTCTTGACACTTGAACAACAATCCTTTCACGCTTTCTCTCTTAGACCGCGTATGCAATGATACATGCTTGCCAAGGAATATTTTATTGCAGTCCTCGGTAGTATAGTGGTTAGTATCCGCGTCTGTCACATGCGAGACCCGGGTTCAATTCCCGGCCGGGGAGAACTTTTGATTCTTGACACTTGAACAACAATCCTTTCACGCTTTCTCTCTTAGACCGCGTATGCAATGATACATGCTTGCCAAGAAATATTATATTGCAGTCCTCGGTAGTATAGTGGTTAGTATCCGCGTCTGTCACATGCGAGACCCGGGTTCAATTCCCGGCCGGGGAGAACTTTTGATTCTTGACACTTGAGGAACAATCCTTTCACGCTTTCTCTCTTAGACCGCGTATGCAATGATACATGCTTGCCAAGGCATATTTTTTCCAGTCCTCGGTAGTATAGTGGTTAGTATCCGCGTCTGTCACATGCGAGACCCGTGTTCAATTCCCGGCCGGGGAGAACTTTTGATTCTTGACACTTGAACAACAATCCTTTCACGCTTTCTCTCTTAGACCGCGTATGCAATGATACATGCTTGCCAAGAAATGTTATATTTCAGTCCTCGGTAGTATAGTGGTTAGTATCCGCGTCTGTCACATGCGAGACCCGGGTTCAATTCCCGGCCGGGGAGAACTTTTGATTCTTGACACTTGAACAACAATCCTTTCACACTTTCTCTCTTAGACCGCGTATGCAATGATACATGCTTGCCAAGAATATTATATTGCAGTTCCTCGGTAGTATAGTGGTTAGTATCCGCGTCTGTCACATGCGAGACCCGGGTTCAATTCCCGGCCGGGGAGAACTTTTGATACTTGACACTTGGGGAACAATCCTTTCACGCTTTCTCTCTTAGACCGCGTATGCAATGATACATGCTTGCCAAGAAATATTATATTGCAGTCCTCGTAGTATAGTGGTTAGTATCCGCGTCTGTCACATGCGAGACCCGGGTTCAATTCCCGGCCGGGGAGAACTTTTGATACTTGACACTTGGGGAACAATCCTTTCACGCTTTCTCTCTTAGACCGCATATGCAATGATACATGCTTGCCAAGAATATTATATTTCAGTCCTCGGTAGTATAGTGGTTAGTATCCGCGTCTGTCACATGCGAGACCCGGGTTCAATTCCCGGCCGGGGAGAACTTTTGATTCTTGACACTTGAACAACAATCCTTTCACGCTTTCTCTCTTAGACCGCGTATGCAATGATACATGCTTGCCAAGAAATATTATTTCCACACCTCGGTAGTATAGTGGTTAGTATCCGCGTCTGTCACATGCGAGACCCGGGTTCAATTCCCGGCCGGGGAGAACTTTTGATTCTTGACACTTGAACAACAATCCTTTCACGCTTTCTCTCTTAGACCGCGTATGCAATGATACATGCTTGCCAAGAAATGTTATATTTCAGTCCTCGGTAGTATAGTGGTTAGTATCCGCGTCTGTCACATGCGAGACCCGGGTTCAATTCCCGGCCGGGGAGAACTTTTGATTCTTGACACTTGGACAACAATCCTTTCACGCTTTCTCTCTTAGACCGCGTATGCAATGATACATGCTTGCCAAGAAATATTATATTTCAGTCCTCGGTAGTATAGTGGTTAGTATCCGCGTCTGTCACATGCGAGACCCGGGTTCAATTCCCGGCCGGGGAGAACTTTTGATTCTTGACACTTGAACAACAATCCTTTCACGCTTTCTCTCTTAGGCCGCGTATGCAATGATACATGCTTGCCAAGGCATATTTTTTCCAGTCCTCGGTAGTATAGTGGTTAGTATCCGCGTCTGTCACATGCGAGACCCGTGTTCAATTCCCGGCCGGGGAGAACTTTTGATTCTTGACACTTGAACAACAATCCTTTCACGCTTTCTCTCTTAGACCGCGTATGCAATGATACATGCTTGCCAAGGCATATTTATTTCCAGTCCTCGGTAGTATAGTGGTTAGTATCCGCGTCTGTCACATGCGAGACCCGGGTTCAATTCCCGGCCGGGGAGAACTTTTGATCTTGACACTTGGGGAACAATCCTTTCACGCTTTCTCTCTTAGACCGCGTATGCAATGATACATGCTTGCCAAGAAATATTATATTGCAGTCCTCGGTAGTATAGTGGTTAGTATCCGCGTCTGTCACATGCGAGACCCGGGTTCAATTCCCGGCCGGGAGAACTTTTGATTCTTGACACTTGGGAACAATCCTTTCACGCTTTCTCTCTTAGACCGCGTATGCAATGATACATGCTTGCCAAGAAATATTTTTTCCAGTCCTCGGTAGTATAGTGGTTAGTATCCGCGTCTGTCACATGCGAGACCCGGGTTCAATTCCCGGCCGGGGAGAACTTTTGATTCTTGACACTTGGGAAACAATCCTTTCACGCTTTCTCTCTTAGACCGCGTATGCAATGATACATGCTTGCCAAGGCATATTTATTTCCAGTCCTCGGTAGTATAGTGGTTAGTATCCGCGTCTGTCACATGCGAGACCCGGGTTCAATTCCCGGCCGGGGAGAACTTTTGATTCTTGACACTTGAACAACAATCCTTTCACGCTTTCTCTCTTAGACCGCGTATGCAATGATACATGCTTGCCAAGAAATATTATATTGCAGTCCTCGGTAGTATAGTGGTTAGTATCCGCGTCTGTCACATGCGAGACCCGGGTTCAATTCCGGCCGGGGAGAACTTTTGATTCTTGACACTTGGGAACAATCCTTTCACGCTTTCTCTCTTAGACCGCGTATGCAATGATACATGCTTGCCAAGGCATATTTTATTGCAGTCCTCGGTAGTATAGTGGTTAGTATCCGCGTCTGTCACATGCGAGACCCGGGTTCAATTCCCGGCCGGGAGAACTTTTGATTCTTGACACTTGGGGAACAATCCTTTCACGCTTTCTCTCTTAGACCGCGTATGCAATGATACATGCTTGCCAAGGCATATTTTTTGCAGTCCTCGGTAGTATAGTGGTTAGTATCCGCGTCTGTCACATGCGAGACCCGGGTTCAATTCCCGGCCGGGGAGAACTTTTGATTCTTGACACTTGAACAACAATCCTTTCACGCTTTCTCTCTTAGACCGCGTATGCAATGATACATGCTTGCCAAGAAATATTATATTGCAGTCCTCGGTAGTATAGTGGTTAGTATCCGCGTCTGTCACATGCGAGACCCGGGTTCAATTCCCGGCCGGGGAGAACTTTTGATTCTTGACACTTGAACAACAATCCTTTCACGCTTTCTCTCTTAGACCGCGTATGCAATGATACATGCTTGCCAAGGAAATGTTATATTGCAGTCCTCGGTAGTATAGTGGTTAGTATCCGCGTCTGTCACATGCGAGACCCGGGTTCAATTCCCGGCCGGGGAGAACTTTTGATTCTTGACACTTGAACAACAATCCTTTCACGCTTTCTCTCTTAGACCGCGTATGCAATGATACATGCTTGCCAAGAAATATTATATTGCAGTCCTCGGTAGTATAGTGGTTAGTATCCGCGTCTGTCACATGCGAGACCCGGGTTCAATTCCCGGCCGGGGAGAACTTTTGATTCTTGACACTTGAACAACAATCCTTTCACGCTTTCTCTCTTAGACCGCGTATGCAATGATACATGCTTGCCAAGAATATTTATATTGCAGTCCTCGGTAGTATAGTGGTTAGTATCCGCGTCTGTCACATGCGAGACCCGGGTTCAATTCCCGGCCGGGAGAACTTTTGATTCTTGACACTTGGACAACAATCCTTTCACGCTTTCTCTCTTAGACCGCGTATGCAATGATACATGCTTGCCAAGCAATGTTATATTGCAGACCTCGGTAGTATAGTGGTTAGTATCCGCGTCTGTCACATGCGAGACCCGGGTTCAATTCCCGGCCGGGGAGAACTTTTGATTCTTGACACTTGAACAACAATCCTTTCACGCTTTCTCTCTTAGACCGCGTATGCAATGATACATGCTTGCCAAGGCATATTTTTTCCAGTCCTCGGTAGTATAGTGGTTAGTATCCGCGTCTGTCACATGCGAGACCCGGGTTCAATTCCCGGCCGGGGAGAACTTTTGATTCTTGACACTTGAACAACAATCCTTTCACGCTTTCTCTCTTAGACCGCGTATGCAATGATACATGCTTGCCAAGGCATATTTTTTCCAGTCCTCGGTAGTATAGTGGTTAGTATCCGCGTCTGTCACATGCGAGACCCGGGTTCAATTCCCGGCCGGGGAGAACTTTTGATTCTTGACACTTGAACAACAATCCTTTCACGCTTTCTCTCTTAGACCGCGTATGCAATGATACATGCTTGCCAAGAAATGTTATATTTCAGTCCTCGGTAGTATAGTGGTTAGTATCCGCGTCTGTCACATGCGAGACCCGGGTTCAATTCCCGGCCGGGGAGAACTTTTGATTCTTGACACTTGAACAACAATCCTTTCACACTTTCTCTCTTAGACCGCGTATGCAATGATACATGCTTGCCAAGAAATGTTATATTGCAGTTCTCGGTAGTATAGTGGTTAGTATCCGCGTCTGTCACATGCGAGACCCGGGTTCAATTCCCGGCCGGGGAGAACTTTTGATTCTTGACACTTGGGGAACAATCCTTTCACGCTTTCTCTCTTAGACCGCGTATGCAATGATACATGCTTGCCAAGAAATATTATATTGCAGTCCTCGGTAGTATAGTGGTTAGTATCCGCGTCTGTCACATGCGAGACCCGGGTTCAATTCCCGGCCGGGGAGAACTTTTGATACTTGACACTTGGGGAACAATCCTTTCACGCTTTCTCTCTTAGACCGCATATGCAATGATACATGCTTGCCAAGAAATATTATATTTCAGTCCTCGGTAGTATAGTGGTTAGTATCCGCGTCTGTCACATGCGAGACCCGGGTTCAATTCCCGGCCGGGGAGAACTTTTGATTCTTGACACTTGAACAACAATCCTTTCACGCTTTCTCTCTTAGACCGCGTATGCAATGATACATGCTTGCCAAGGCATATTTTTTCCAGTCCTCGGTAGTATAGTGGTTAGTATCCGCGTCTGTCACATGCGAGACCCGGGTTCAATTCCCGGCCGGGGAGAACTTTTGATTCTTGACACTTGAACAACAATCCTTTCACGCTTTCTCTCTTAGACCGCGTATGCAATGATACATGCTTGCCAAGAAATGTTATATTTCAGTCCTCGGTAGTATAGTGGTTAGTATCCGCGTCTGTCACATGCGAGACCCGGGTTCAATTCCCGGCCGGGGAGAACTTTTGATTCTTGACACTTGAACAACAATCCTTTCACACTTTCTCTCTTAGACCGCGTATGAAATGATACATGCTTGCCAAGAAATATTATATTGCAGTTCTCGGTAGTATAGTGGTTAGTATCCGCGTCTGTCACATGCGAGACCCGGGTTCAATTCCCGGCCGGGGAGAACTTTTGATACTTGACACTTGGGGAACAATCCTTTCACGCTTTCTCTCTTAGACCGCATATGCAATGATACATGCTTGCCAAGAAATATTATATTGCAGTCCTCGGTAGTATAGTGGTTAGTATCCGCGTCTGTCACATGCGAGACCCGGGTTCAATTCCCGGCCGGGGAGAACTTTTGATACTTGACACTTGGGGAAACAATCCTTTCACGCTTTCTCTCTTAGACCGCATATGCAATGATACATGCTTGCCAAGAAATATTATATTGCAGTCCTCGGTAGTATAGTGGTTAGTATCCGCGTCTGTCACATGCGAGACCCGGGTTCAATTCCCGGCCGGGGAGAACTTTTGATTCTTGACACTTGAACAACAATCCTTTCACACTTTCTCTCTTAGACCGCGTATGCAATGATACATGCTTGCCAAGAAATATTATATTTCAGTCCTCGGTAGTATAGTGGTTAGCATCCGCGTCTGTCACATGCGAGACCCGGGTTCAATTCCCGGCCGGGGAGAACTTTTGATTCTTGACACTTGAACAACAATCCTTTCACACTTTCTCTCTTAGACCGCGTATGAAATGATACATGCTTGCCAAGAAATATTATATTGCAGTTCTCGGTAGTATAGTGGTTAGTATCCGCGTCTGTCACATGCGAGACCCGGGTTCAATTCCCGGCCGGGGAGAACTTTTGATACTTGACACTTGGGGAACAATCCTTTCACGCTTTCTCTCTTAGACCGCATATGCAATGATACATGCTTGCCAAGAAATATTATATTGCAGTCCTCGGTAGTATAGTGGTTAGTATCCGCGTCTGTCACATGCGAGACCCGGGTTCAATTCCCGGCCGGGGAGAACTTTTGATACTTGACACTTGGGGAACAATCCTTTCACGCATTCTCTCTTAGACCGCATATGCAATGATACATGCTTGCCAAGAAATGTTATATTTCAGTCCTCGGTAGTATAGTGGTTAGTATCCGCGTCTGTCACATGCGAGACCCGGGTTCAATTCCCGGCCGGGGAGAACTTTTGATTCTTGACACTTGAACAACAATCCTTTCACACTTTCTCTCTTAGACCGCGTATGAAATGATACATGCTTGCCAAGAAATATTATATTGCAGTTCTCGGTAGTATAGTGGTTAGTATCCGCGTCTGTCACATGCGAGACCCGGGTTCAATTCCCGGCCGGGGAGAACTTTTGATACTTGACACTTGGGGAACAATCCTTTCACGCTTTCTCTCTTAGACCGCGTATGCAATGATACATGCTTGCCAAGAAATGTTATATTGCAGTCCTCGGTAGTATAGTGGTTAGTATCCGCGTCTGTCACATGCGAGACCCGGGTTCAATTCCCGGCCGGGGAGAACTTTTGATACTTGACACTTGGGGAACAATCCTTTCACGCTTTCTCTCTTAGACCGCGTATGCAATGATACATGCTTGCCAAGAAATATTATATTTCAGTCCTCGGTAGTATAGTGGTTAGTATCCGCGTCTGTCACATGCGAGACCCGGGTTCAATTCCCGGCCGGGGAGAACTTTTGATTCTTGACACTTGAACAACAATCCTTTCACCTTTCTCTCTTAGACCGCGTATGCAATGATACATGCTTGCCAAGAAATATTATATTGCAGTCCTCGGTAGTATAGTGGTTAGTATCCGCGTCTGTCACATGCGAGACCCGGGTTCAATTCCCGGCCGGGGAGAACTTTTGATTCTTGACACTTGAACAACAATCCTTTCACCTTTCTCTCTTAGACCGCGTATGCAATGATACATGCTTGCCAAGAAATGTTATATTGCAGTCCTCGGTAGTATAGTGGTTAGTATCCGCGTCTGTCACATGCGAGACCCGGGTTCAATTCCCGGCCGGGGAGAACTTTTGATTCTTGACACTTGGGACAACAATCCTTTCACGCTTTCTCTCTTAGACCGCGTATGCAATGATACATGCTTGCCAAGAAATTTTTTGCAGTCCTCGGTAGTA
>JAHQIW010002312.1:0-74076 GCA_019055375.1 Parelaphostrongylus tenuis | reverse complement strand
ATCAAGAGGTTCTCCCCGGCCGGGAATTGAACCTGGGTCTCGCATGTCACAGACGCTGATACTAACCACTATACTACCGAGGATTGGAATATAATATGTCTTGTCAAGCATGTATCATTGCATACGCGGTCTAAGAGAGAAAACGTGGAAGGATTGCTACTCATCTTTCATTTCGAGTGTTTTCTTATGACCACAGCTCAAATTTCAATATGCCTGATAGTCATTATTTGAGCCACGCATGTCAGTGGTCTGTCAATGAGGGCTGACTTATAGAGCCCGATACACGTGTTTCGATCTTGCGATCTCGTCAGTCGGGCAGTTGCCCTTTCTCGTCTTTTGCTAATCTCTGTGGGTGCTCCAGTCCCCACAATAAGAGTTAGCGACGACGTACGTTTAACACTCTATGTCCAGTGAAGAACTCACCAAACACACTCGAATGTACACTGTTGTACACTCGAATGCTCGTGGCTAGTATATTTAATATAACATATCTTTCATTTCGAGTGTTTTCTTAAGACCACAGCTCAAATTTCAATATGTTACTTACGTTTAGTGAACGTGGCAAACAACATGAAAGAGGAACTAAATAGAAGAAGGAGATCGTCGTGAGCCGCCATCGGGCTTCTCGTGGAAGCCAGCAACCAGATAGCGGTCCCTAGATTCCGTGCTCACCTCTTTCATTCTATAGTCCTCCTAAAGCTCTGTTATGTAGCAGAGACGTGAGCTAATACAACATCTACGTCAAGAAGTCTGCGTACCACTCACAGGGCGTTTGAGCGAATTCTTCTGAAAGTCGATCGCCACTCACAACGCCTGACCGCTTTTCGCAGCTCCTATCCTCGAAAACTATTTTATCTCAGCGATCCAGAAATGTACACATCGATAGCGAAACACAGATTGACCGGCTACGTGATAAGAAGAGCAGAAGAAAGATGGACGAAAAGAACAGTGGAGTGGACTCTAAGAGGATGCAAGCGTCCTCTAGGGAGACCACCCAAACAGTAGGCAGATTTGTTTGCTGCTAACGTCGACTATCTGCGTCTGCAGATGGCAACGAGTTTGGATTTATGGAATGGGCTGCGTGCACGTCACCATGCTCGAAACAGACCACCATCATGGACGACAGCTGCGCTAGAGGGAAACAAAGGGAAAATGATGGGGCTCGCACTACCAGTGAAGACATGTCTCCAAGTATTCAAATATAGACAAACAATGGGCCTTCCATCCTCTCTGTTGACCAGTTCACTTCCGCTGATCCACGCTGGGCGTGTCCACCAGTTCCACTCGACTCCACCTCCTCTGCCCAATTAGTCGCCGAGTACATTACTATTTGTCGTTACAATACCAGCAGCTAAGTTTTAGACTAACTCGGTCGTGCGGTCTCGCGAAAACCAACCGTTTAAAAAGCATCAGCAATGACACATGTGTGGCTAAGGACGCTCTGTTATCAGATCCTCGGTAGTGTAATGGTTAGTTTAAAAGATCGACTGTTTTTGAAACCCCCAAAAAAACATTCAATATAATTCCAAAAAAAGAATGATTTAAGCTCAAAATGTCAAGGTATACTTACGAGGTGATTTCCGTATTCAGGGAACCATCCAGTTCAATCTCTTCACCTCTGCATCACGGAATCTTAAGTAAATGAATCTTCAACCTGCTCATGTAAACTCCAGTGTGTTTTCCCATCTATTCGATTCAATACGTATCGTTATATAAAACGTTTATTCTTGATTTTTCATTTTTTATGTAACAAAAAGATACCTCTGATGTATAAAATTTATCTATAATTATCAGTCAACCACCTATGATGTCCAAGAGGCGGGCAACATTTCAGGCATAAAATTTAATTTTCTTTCCGCTCATACTGCACTGTATGATAAACTTCAAGACAACCTAATTACATTATCTAAATTCTTGAGATTAGGGCTTTCTAAGGTCTAGTAAGGCTTTATGAAAAAGCCATATCGAAGTTCTAGCTGAGCAAATGAATTAAATTGAGTGTGAAACATATATATTGCCAAGCAATCGTTTTTTTACCACGTATGTAATCTGTTACAGAAGGGCTGACTTATAGAGCCCGATACACATGTTTCAACCTTGACGGTCTCATTAGTCGGGCTGCACTGTTCTCGTCTTTAGCCGATCCTCTTGGAACGCTCACACCCTATACAAAGAGTAGGTGAGGACGAACATTTCACACTGTAACTCTAGAGGAATTATCACTGAACAAACAGTGTTGTAAATTCGATTGCTCTTGGCTGGTATCGTGATTATATCTCTATATGGCTTAAACTCAATATATGGCTCAAAAAAATGATTATCTATCGTATTGAAGTTTGAGCGTGGTCTCAAGAAAGCACTCGAAACGAAAGATGAGACATAAGGTTGATCTAGCTACTACAACGTAATAAAAAGTTTTTTCTTCAAATTAAACATATCGCCGAAGCCGTGGAGATTTGAGCCTTCGAATGACTGCCACTTGTGATGAGAAGGCTTTATTCAGCGAGAGAGAGGCCTCCAAACATTCGTATACATTATTGGTATAGGTGGTCTTTAGCGTGAATAAGCATGGATAACTCCGATGAATATCATGGGAGTATTATAGTATCTTATATAGGACTTTCCCACTGAACGCCTAGATATAGATACAGATATTCGTATATAGATATTCGCCTTTATTTTCACTCTGCTACAAGCCTTCGCCATGACCAACTACACAGTCCAAACTCGTGTTGTGACTACGCCAGGCCGCACACTGAAAAAAAGAGCGAAGGCAAGTTTGATGGATTGGGGAAGCCGAGGTTTAGCCGCTTCCTGCCTACAGCCCACATTGCTTTCCATCCGACTTTGACCTTTTCCGATCAATCTAGCACCTTTTGAAGGGCCGTCAGTTTGCATCGTTCGATTATGTTGGAGAAGCATGTCAAGAGTTCCTCAATTCGAAGTCGAAGAAAAGGTCGGCTATGACCAGATTCGAAGCTTGGCGGACCGAAGGCAGAAAGTCCTAGAAAACGATGGCCTTTATTTTAAAGATTAGTTATCATTGTTTTTGATTGAATTTCATGCATAAGTCTCAACTTTTTGAACAAGTGCCCCAAAACTTCCTTTCCAAGCTCAAAATTATCTCGTATTCCTTATTCAAATTTTACGACATGCCTTGTTAAGTAATCAAATATGTTATCACGCACTTTTGAAACCACATTTTACAACATAAATCTCTCCTCAGTTTTATCATCTCATTCATTCACAGCTCAAACGCCATCAATGATCAGAAATTGCAAAATAATGAATGGTTTTGAAGAAGTGATACTGCATTGTTTGCTATGTCACTTCATCCATAGCTTTGAATAATGTTTCGCCTATAAGTGTATTGCACTAATGGGGGTCTCTATAGAAATACAGAACAAACTTTGTTTCCTCCTTTTATGGGTATTTAGTCCCTAATGTCCAGTTATACTCTACTATGAACACTATTCATTGTTACAACCACTTTCGCAAGATAGGCGACAAGAACACGCATTATAAGTTGGGAATGTATTCTCTTTCCGAAATTGTCGTTTTCTTAGTGAAAACTGATAAGCGATACTCTTAGCTAATTTTCATTAATATCCCCTTTCTTTTTGACAACAAACTGCCTCTTATCATCTAAACTTCACTAGACAATTGTTAACAAAATTCTCTATGATATTCAATTGACCGGCTCTCAAAGTGAGTGTATTGTTCCAGTCGCTTCTACAGCACACTCAGTCTTCTCAAAAGCCAAGCTTAGTGCTTAATTACTCCATTTCTCAAAGCAATCGAAAGCCTTTGATAGTGTGCTGGTTAAGAAAGAAGTATCACTGTACTAGAGGCAAAAATATACACTTTTTTCAATGAAGTACTTCTCTAATTCAAGTATGCAAACTCTATGAAGGCCTACTCCAAGAACATTCTGAAAACTCCTCATGTATGATTTTTTTCTGAAAGTTGTACATTGCAGAAGAGGTGCTTCTGATTAACAGATTTACAACTTTGTCGAAATAAATGACAAAGAAGAGTTAGGAATGCGTTCTTATCCCGTCGATGTGGCTTTTGTACTGAGAAAGAGGAAACTTTTAATTAACATGTTGTAGCTTCTCGTTCCGTTGAAAAGGAAGTCTCTCCAATAGCAATCTATCCTTTTGTCGATAAATTTTGCTCAGAATCAAAATTTTTCTGTATCATTGTACCACCTATCGTCCCATTGATCGTCGAGTAACTCGAGCGGCTACCACAGCAACACTTCCATTTTTCCCTATCGCGTGCAAAAGTGGCCCAGCGGGTTCTCGTCACTCTAGCGATTCGCTGAGCATTATATCTTTCTTCTGTACCTTTCTTGAAGAAATCGGACCAACGGGTCGGTGGTCTTCCTATAGAGTGCTTGATGTCCCGAGGAATCCAGCCGGTAACGGCTCTCGTTCATCAGTTGTCGTTGAAGCGCATCACGTTTCCGGCCCACCATATTTTTGATATCCTGGCGTGGAAAACGGCGTCTTTGATCCTCGATCGCTGACGTAGGTCGCAACTTCGGATCGTTTCTCTCATTTGCGAGATACGGGATACTCATAGCATCGACCTTTCGACTGCGCGTTCAATAACGTCAAGTGAACTTCCATTCTGCTTACGTAGTGACCAGATTTCTGCTGCATACGTTAGGGCACGGATAAGCGTCGAGTTGAAAAAGTGGGCACAGAGCCGGATAATTTTTGTTCTCTTCACTACATCTTCGATGCTCTTAAACGTTCCCCTAGCCGCTCGTTTCCTCCTGCTCAACTCCGGAGCAAGGTCGTTTATCATTTTGATTTCAGGGCTGAGACGTAACTGGAGCAATTGGAGATTTTGGCTTCGTTGAGCGTGAATGGGGCATTCAAAACCCATCCGCTCCTCATGAACATCGTTTTCGTCAGATTTAGTTAAAAACCAATCTTTCCACGGGCACTGAAATCGGTCAACATTCGTTCCGCTTGGCTGATGCTTGGTGAGGACGATAATATCAGCAAAGCGAAGATGGTTTAATTGCCGATCGTCAATTTTCACTTCGATATCTTCCCTTTCTAATGCTTGCATGACATTTTGGAGTGTGGCAGTGAATAATTTTGGCGAAATTGTATCGCTTTATCGAACCTCTCTTCTTACGTCGATGGTGATATTGTTGTAGAATGGAGATATTTTGGTCGTGAAATCTTTATAAAGCTCACGAAGGATCATCATGTACCGAGTAGGGACGCCCTGGTTATCCAGAGCCTCTATAACCGCTTCTGTTTCCACTGATTCAAAGGCTTTCTTCAGATCGATGAAAGTGAGACAGAGTGGTTGTTTGTACTCTCGTGAAACTTCAATGAGTCTTGTAATCGTGTGGATGTGGTCTATGGTACTAAATCCTTTTCGGAACCCTGCTTGTTCGCATGGCTGTCCTTCGTCCAGTGTTCTGTCAATCCTGTTTAGGATGACTCGAGTAAAGAGTTTATAGACAACGGACGGCAAGCAGATTGGGTGATAACTGCCTATGTCGTGAAGGTCTCCCTTTGTGAACAACAATACAGTCTTGCTGGTTTTCCATTGAATAGGGACCTTGCATTCTGACAGGTAGCGAGTGAAGAGCCCAGCCAGGGTGTAGATGAGAACTGGCGACAGTTTCGTCAGGTGTTTTGGTCTAATCCTGCCGGGACCGGGTGTTGCTCTGTTCTTCAACGACAATATGGCATGTCGGATTTTGGAAGGCAGGGACCGGTGGAACGATTGATTCATCCTCTTTCAATTAAGAAAAGCCGGTAAGAGGACATGGCTAGCGATGAGATCCGAGTAATACTGGTGGATGATTTTCTCCACTGCCCTTCTGGAAGTTGTAAGTGCCCCATAAGGGCATCGTAACGCAATCATTTTGGTCTCTATAATTGGCGAAGACTCGCTAAGCTTTGTGAATGCTTCTGCCATAATTGCTGCTTGTCTCTGAGTTCTTCTTTTATCGCTTTTTTGCAGCGTTTCGCAAGATCGGACGTAAGGCTTTGGTTGCCTGTAGCTCGTGCGATTTCACGTTGACGTATCAGCTCGGGTGTCTTCGGAGAAAAGAGTCTTTTCGTGACTTTAGGACTCTCGGCTTTGACACGCCGTGAAAGTTTGACTTCATAACGAGGAATATTTTACTATGAAGTTGAAACGATGGACTTATAAAGCGAAATATAATCTTTATTTCGCTAGTATTAATCAAGATATAAATCCTGCTGCAGAACCAGATCTTGTACTGAGATATCCATTTTCCAAGCTATTCAATGACTACTGATCGTTTAGAGAAGAAGCTTTGTTCAGCAAAAAAGGCAGGAAACATGAGCATATTTCAGAAAGCAACTGCATTCCACTCAGCGCGCATGAAAAGTGGAAATTTTTAGAGTAACTGCGAGTTCTTTTCACAAAAAAATACGCTGGCAGAAGGCTTTTCAGTATATTCAATTTTCTTTTGCCGACTAATTTGAATAGAATCGAAATTTCACTATACTGGATCAAAAAATCCGCTGCGAAGATAAAAGTACTGAGTCATGGAGCAAAGCCTAATGTTCTTTTCGTTAGCAGAATGAGAACAAGATGGCTTCCAGAATCCAAGCTCAGTATTAATATTCGCATTTGTCATGCTATTGAATGGCTATGAAGAAATATACGAAGCAAGAAAAAAATTTCACATAGCAGCTGGAAATACGTTCTCTTATTGGAAGGGTCTAACTTTCACCATGAAAGAGTGGAAAACTTGCAACACACGGTCGTTTTCTATACAAAAGAAAGCTTTTCTTAAAGTCCTTTTTCTGATTTTCCATAATTTAGTAAGTATTTTTTCTTCAAAACATCAATTTATTCAATACAATACATGATTTCCGCTGCGGTGTGCTAGAGTACGAACTAGTTGCAGCGCTCGCCGTGAAAAGCATGCCCTAATTTTGACCATCACCTAGTCGAGGAGATAAAATGAAAAGTATCGATGTTTGACTACTGAGAATCAAAACGCTCTCCCCAGCAGGGAATTGAACCCGGGTCTCGCACGTGACAGACGCGGATACTAACCACTATACTACCAAGGACCTGAAAATAAGGCACGCCTTAGCAAACGTGTATAATTAGAAAAGCCGTTCCTCAGATAGAACGATAAGGATTAGCAATCGACTATCAAGAAACAAAAGTGTCCTCCGGCCGGGAATTGAACCCTGGTCTCGCATGTGACAGACGCGGATACTAACCACTATACTATCGAGGACCTGAAAATAAGGCACGCCTTAGCAAACGTGTATAATTAGAAACGCCGTTCCTCAGATAGAACGATAAGGATTAGCAGTCGACTATCAATAACCAAAAGTGTTCTCCCCGGCCGTGAATTAAACCCGGGTCTCACATGTGACAGACGCGGATACCAACCACTATACTACCGAGGACCTGAAAATAAGGCACGCCTTAGCAAACGTGTATAATTAGAAAAGCCGTTCCTCAGACAGAACGATAAGGAATAGCAATCGACTATCAAGAAACAAAAGTGTCCTCCCGGCCGGGAACTGAAACCGGGTCTCGCATGTGACAGATGCGGATACTAACCACTATACTACCGAGGACCTGAAAATATGGCACGCCTTAGCAAACGTGTATAATTAGAAACGCCGTCCTCAGATAGAACGATAAGGATTAGCAAGTCGACTATCAATAACCAAAAGTGTTCTCCCCGGCCGTGAATTAAACCCGGCGTCTCGACATGTGACAGACGCGGATACTAACCACTATACTACCGAGGACCTGAAAATAAGGCACGCCTTAGCAAACGTGTATAATTAGAAAAGCCGTTCCTCAGACAGAACGATAAGGAATAGCAATCGACTATCAAGAACCAAAAGTGTTCTCCACGGCCGGGAATTAAACCCGGGTCTCACATATGACAGACGCGGCTACTAACCACTATACTACCAAAGACCTGAAAATAAGGAACGCCTTAGCAAACGTGTATAATTAGAAACGCCGTTCCTCAGATAGAACGATAAGGATTAGCAGTCGACTATCAAGAACCAAAAGTGTTCTCCCCGGCCGTGAATTGAACCCGCGTCTCACATGTGACAGACGCGGATACTAACCACTATACTACCGAGGACCTGAAAATGAGGCACGCCTTAGCAAACGTGTATAATTAGAAAAGCCGTTCCTCAGACAGAACGATAAGGAATAGCAATCGACTATCAAGAACCAAAAGTGTCTCTCCACGGCCGGTGAATTAAACCCGGGTCTCGACATATGACAGACGCGGCTACTAACCACTATACTACCAAAGGACCTGAAAATAAGGAACGCCTTAGCAAACGTGTATAATTAGAAACGCCGTTCCTCAGATAGAACGATAAGGATTAGCAATCGACTATCAAGAAACAAAAGTGTCCTCCCCGGCCGGGAATTGAACCCGGGTCTCGCATGTGACAGACGCGGATACTAACCACTATACTACCGAGGACCGGAAAATGAGGCTCGCCTTAGCAAGGTGTATAATTAGAAACGCTGTTCCTCAGATAGAACGGTAAGGATTAGCAATCGACTATCAAGAGACAAAAGTGTCCTCCCCGACCGGGAATTGAACACGGGTCTCGCATGTGACAGACGCGGATACTAACCACTATACTACCGAGGACCTGAAGATAAGGCACGCCTTAGCAAACGTGTATAAATAGAAACGCCGTTCCTCAGATAGAACGATAAGGATTAGCAATCGACTATCAAAAACCAAAATTGTTCTCCCCGGCCGGGAATTGAACCCGGGTCTCGCATGTGACAGACGTGGATACTAACCACTATACTACCGAGGACCTGAAGATAAGGCACGCCTTAGCAAACGTGTATTATTAGTAGCGCCGTCCCTCAGAGAGAACGGTAAGGATTAGCAATCGACTATCAAGAAACAAAAGTGTCCTCCCCGGCCGGAAATTGAACCCGGGTCTCGCATGTGACAGACGCGGATACTAACCACTATACTACCGAGGACCGGAAAATGAGGCTCGCCTTAGCAAACGTGTATAATTAGAAACGCCGTCCTCACCTAGAACGATAAGGATTAGCAATCGACTATCAAGAAACAAAAGTGTCCTCCCCGGACGGGAATTGAACCCGGGTCTCGCATGAGACAGACGTGGATACTAACCACTATACTACCGAGGGCGTGAAGATAAGGCACGCCTTAGCAAACGTGTATTATTAGTAGCGCCGTCCCTCAGAGAGAACGGTAAGGATTAGCAATCGACTATCAAGAAACAAAAGTGTCCTCCCCGGCCGGAAATTGAACCCGGGTCTCGCATGTGAAAGACGCGGATACTAACCACTATACTACCGAGGACCGGAAAATGAGGCTCGCCTTAGCAAACGTGTATAATTAGAAACGCCGTTCCTCAGATAGAACGATAAGGATTAGCAATCGACTATCAAGAAACAAAAGTGTCCTCCCCGGCCGGAAATTGAACCCGGGTCTCGCATGTGACAGACGCGGATACTAACCACTATACTACCGAGGACCGGAAATGAGGCTCGCCTTAGCAAGGTGTATAATTAGAAACGCTGTTCCTCAGATAGTACGGTAAGGATTAGCAATCGACTATCAAGAGACAAAAGTGTCCTCCCCGACCGGGAATTGAACCCGGGTCTCTCATGTGACAGACGCGGATACTAACCACTATACTACCGAGGACCTGAAGATAAGGCACGCCTTAGGAAACGTGTATAAATAGAAACGCCGTTCCTCAGATAGAACGATAAGGATTAGCAATCGACTATCAAAAACCAAAATTGTTCTCCCCGGCCGGGAATTGAACCCGGGTCTCGCATGTGACAGACGTGGATACTAACCACTATACTACCGAGGACCTGAAGATAAGGCACGCCTTAGCAAACGTGTATTATTAGTAGCGCCGTCCCTCAGAGAGAACGGTAAGGATTAGCAATCGACTATCAAGAAACAAAAGTGTCCTCCCCGGCCGGAAATTGAACCCGGGTCTCGCATGTGACAGACGCGGATACTAACCACTATACTACCGAGGACCGGAAAATGAGGCTCGCCTTAGCAAACGTGTATAATTAGAAACGCCGTTCCTCAGATAGTACGGTAAGGATTAGCAATCGACTATCAAGAGACAAAAGTGTCCTCCCCGACCGGGAATTGAACCCGGGTCTCTCATGTGACAGACGCGGATACTAACCACTATACTACCGAGGACCTGAAGATAAGGCACGCCTTAGCAAACGTGTATAAATAGAAACGCCGTTCCTCAGATAGAACGATAAGGATTAGCAATCGACTATCAAAAACCAAAATTGTTCTCCCCGGCCGGGAATTGAACCCGGGTCTCGCATGTGACAGACGTGGATACTAACCACTATACTACCGAGGACCTGAAGATAAGGCACGCCTTAGCAAACGTGTATTATTAGTAGCGCCGTCCCTCAGAGAGAACGGTAAGGATTAGCAATCGACTATCAAGAAACAAAAGTGTCCTCCCCGGCCGGAAATTGAACCCGGGTCTCGCATGTGACAGACGCGGATACTAACCACTATACTACCGAGGACCGGAAAATGAGGCTCGCCTTAGCAAACGTGTATAATTAGAAACGCGCGTCCTCACCTAGAACGATAAGGATTAGCAATCGACTATCAAGAACCAAAAGTGTTCTCCCCGGCCGTGAATTAAACCCGGGTCTCACATATGACAGACGCGGATACTAACCACTATACTACCAAAGACCTGAAGATAAGGGACGCCTTAGCAAACGTGTATAATTAGAAACGCCGCTCCTCAGATAGAACGGTAAGGATTAGCAATCGACTATCAAGAAACAAAAGTGTCCTCCCTGGCCGGGAATTGAACCCGGGTCTCGCATGTGACAGACGCGGATACTAACCACTATACTACCGAGGACCGGAAAATGAGGCTCGCCTTAGCAAGGTGTATATTTAGAAACGCTGTTCCTCAGATAGAACGGTAAGGATTAGCAATCGACTATCAAGAAACAAAAGTGTCCTCCCCGACCGGGAATTGAACCCGGGTCTCGCATGTGACAGACGCGGATACTAACCACTATACTACCGAGGACCTGAAGATAAGGCACGCCTTAGCAAACGTGTATAAATAGAAACGCCGTTCCTCAGATAGAACGATAAGCATTAGCAATCGACTATCAAAAACCAAAATTGTTCTCCCCGGCCGGGAATTGAACCCGGGTCTCACATATGACAGACGCGGCTACTAACCACTATACTACCAAAGACCTGAAGATAAGGCACGCCTTAGCAAACGTGTATTATTAGTAGCGCCGTCCCTCAGAGAGAACGGTAAGGATTAGCAATCGACTATCAAGAAACAAAAGTGTCCTCCCTGGCCGGGAATTGAACCCGGGTCTCGCATGTGACAGACGCGGATACTAACCACTATACTACCGAGGACCGGAAAATGAGGCTCGCCTTAGCAAACGTGTATAATTAGAAACGCCGTTCCTCAGATTAGTACGGTAAGGATTAGCAATCGACTATCAAGAGACAAAAGTGTCCTCCCCGACCGGGAATTGAACCCGGGTCTCTCATGTGACAGACGCGGATACTAACCACTATACTACCGAGGACCTGAAGATAAGGCACGCCTTAGCAAACGTGTATAAATAGAAACGCCGTCCCTCAGAGAGAACGGTAAGGATTAGCAATCGACTATCAAGAAACAAAAGTGTCCTCCCCGGCCGGAAATTGAACCCGGGTCTCGCATGTGACAGACGCGGATACTAACCACTATACTACCGAGGACCGGAAAATGAGGCTCGCCTTAGCAAACGTGTATAATTAGAAACGCCGTCCTCACTAGAACGATAAGGATTAGCAATCGACTATCAAGAAACAAAAGTGTCTCCCCGGCCGGGAATTGAACCCGGGTCTCGCATGAGACAGACGTGGATACTAACCACTATACTACCGAGGACCTGAAGATAAGGGCACGCCTTAGCAAACGTGTATTATTAGTAGCGCCGTTCCCTCAGAGAGAACGGTAAGGATTAGCAATCGACTATCAAGAAACAAAAGTGTCCTCCCTGGCCGGGAATTGAACCCGGGTCTCGCATGTGACAGACGCGGATACTAACCACTATACTACCGAGGACCGGAAAATGAGGCTCGCCTTAGCAAACGTGTATAATTAGAAACGCCGTTCCTCAGATAGTACGGTAAGGATTAGCAATCGACTATCAAGAAACAAAAGTGTCCTCCCTGGCCGGGAATTGAACCCGGGTCTCGCATGTGACAGACGCGGATACTAACCACTATACTACCGAGGACCTGAAGATAAGGCACGCCTTAGCAAACGTGTATAAATAGAAACGCCGTTCCTCAGATAGAACGATAAGCATTAGCAATCGACTATCAAAAACCAAAATTGTTCTCCCCGGCCGGGAATTGAACCCGGGTCTCACATATGACAGACGCGGCTACTAACCACTATACTACCAAGGACCTGAAGATAAGGCACGCCTTAGCAAACGTGTATTATTAGTAGCGCCGTCCCTCAGAGAGAACGGTAAGGATTAGCAATCGACTATCAAGAAACAAAAGTGTCCTCCCTGGCCGGGAATTGAACCCGGGTCTCGCATGTGACAGACGCGGATACTAACCACTATACTACCGAGGACCGGAAAATGAGGCTCGCCTTAGCAAACGTGTATAATTAGAAACGCCGTTCCTCAGATAGTACGGTAAGGATTAGCAATCGACTATCAAGAGACAAAAGTGTCCTCCCCGACCGGGAATTGAACCCGGGTCTCTCATGTGACAGACGCGGATACTAACCACTATACTACCGAGGACCTGAAAGATAAGGCACGCCTTAGCAAACGTGTATAAATAGAAACGCCGTCCCTCAGAGAGAACGGTAAGGATTAGCAATCGACTATCAAGAAACAAAAGTGTCCTCCCCGGCCGGAAATTGAACCCGGGTCTCGCATGTGACAGACGCGGATACTAACCACTATACTACCGAGGACCGGAAAATGAGGCTCGCCTTAGCAAACGTGTATAATTAGAAACGCCGTCCTCACCTAGAACGATAAGGATTAGCAATCGACTATCAAGAAACAAAAGTGTCTCCCCGGCCGGGAATTGAACCCGGGTCTCGCATGAGACAGACGTGGATACTAACCACTATACTACCGAGGACCTGAAGATAAGGCACGCCTTAGCAAACGTGTATTATTAGTAGCGCCGTCCCTCAGAGAGAACGGTAAGGATTAGCAATCGACTATCAAGAAACAAAAGTGTCCTCCCTGGCCGGGAATTGAACCCGGGTCTCGCATGTGACAGACGCGGATACTAACCACTATACTACCGAGGACCGGAAAATGAGGCTCGCCTTAGCAAACGTGTATAATTAGAAACGCCGTTCCTCAGATAGTACGGTAAGGATTAGCAATCGACTATCAAGAAACAAAAGTGTCCTCCCTGGCCGGGAATTGAACCCGGGTCTCGCATGTGACAGACGCGGATACTAACCACTATACTACCGAGGACCGGAAAATGAGGCTCGCCTTAGCAAACGTGTATAATTAGAAACGCCGTTCCTCAGATAGAACGGTAAGGATTAGCAATCGACTATCAAGAAACAAAAGTGTCCTCCCCGACCGGGAATTGAACCCGGGTCTCGCATGTGACAGACGCGGATACTAACCACTATACTACCGAGGACCGGAAAATGAGGCTCGCCTTAGCAAACGTGTATAATTAGAAACGCCGTTCCTCAGATAGAACGGTAAGGATTAGCAATCGACTATCAAGAAACAAAAGTGTCCTCCCCGGCCGGGAATTGAACCCGGGTCTCGCATGTGACAGACGCGGATACTAACCACTATACTACCGAGGACCGGAAAATGAGGCTCGCCTTAGCAAACGTGTATAATTAGAAACGCCGTTCCTCAGATAGAACGGTAAGGATTAGCAATCGACTATCAAGAAACAAAAGTGTCCTCCCCGGCCGGAATTGAACCCGGGTCTCGCATGTGACAGACGCGGATACTAACCACTATACTACCGAGGACCGGAAAATGAGGCTCGCCTTAGCAAACGTGTATAATTAGAAACGCCGTCCTCACCTAGAACGATAAGGATTAGCAATCGACTATCAAGAACCAAAAGTGTTCCTCCCCGGCCGTGAATTGAAACCCGGGTCTCACATATGACAGACGCGGCTACTAACCACTATACTACCAAAGACCTGAAAATAAGGAACGCCTTAGCAAACGTGTATAATTAGAAACGCCGCTCCTCAGATAGAACGGTAAGGATTAGCAATCGACTATCAAGAAACAAAAGTGTCCTCCCCGGCCGGGAATTGAACCCGGGTCTCGCATGTGACAGACGCGGATACTAACCACTATACTACCGAGGACCGGAAAATGAGGCTCGCCTTAGCAAACGTGTATAATTAGAAACGCCGTTCCTCAGATAGAACGATAAGGATTAGCAATCGACTATCAAGAAACAAAGTGTCCTCCCCGGCCGGGAAATTGGACCCGGGTCTCGCATGGTGACAGACGTGGATACTAACCACTATACTACCGAGGACCTGAAAATAAGGCACGCCTTAGCAAACGTGTATAAATAGAAACGCCGTTCCTCAGATAGAACGATAAGGATTAGCAATCGACTATCAAAAACCAAAAGTGTTCCTCCCCGGCCGGGAATTGAACCCGGGTCTCGCATGTGACAGACGCGGATACTAACCACTATACTACCGAGGACCGGAAGATGAGGCTCGCCTTAGCAAACGTGTATAATTAGAAACGGCCGTCCTCACATAGAACGATAAGGATTAGCAATCGACTATCAAGAACCAAAAGTGTCCTCCCCGGCCGTGAATTGAAACCCGGGTCTCACATATGACAGACGCGGCTACTAACCACTATACTACCAAAGGACCTGAAAATAAAGAACGCCTTAGCAAACGTGTATAATTAGAAACGCCGTTCCTCAGATAGAACGATAAGGATTAGCAATCGACTATCAAGAAACAAAAGTGTCCTCCCCGGCCGGAAATTGAACCCGGGTCTCGCATGTGACAGACGCGGATACTAACCACTATACTACCGAGGACCTGAAAATGAGGCACGCCTTAGCAAACGTGTATAATTAGAAACGCCGTTCCTCAGATAGAACGATAAGGATTAGCAATCGACTATCAAAACCAAAATTGTTCTCCCCGGCCGGGAATTGAACCCGGGTCTCGCATGTGACAGACGTGGATACTAACCACTATACTACCGAGGACCTGAAGATAAGGCACGCCTTAGCAAACGTGTATTATTAGTAGCGCCGTCCCTCAGATAGAACGGTAAGGATTAGCAATCGACTATCAAAAACCAAAATTGTCCTCCCCGGCCGGGAATTGAACCCGGGTCTCGCATGTGACAGACGCGGATACTAACCACTATACTACCGAGGACCGGAAAATGAGGCTCGCCTTAGCAAACGCGTATAATTAGAAACGGCGCTCCTCAGATAGTAGGATAAGGATTAGCAATCGACTATCAAAAACCAAAATTGTTCCCCCCGGCCGGGAATTGAACCCGGGTCTCGCATGTGACAGACGCGGATACTAACCACTATACTACCGAGGACCGGAAAATGAGGCTCGCCTTAGCAAACGTGTATAATTAGAAACTCCGTTCCTCGGATAGAACGGTAAGGATTAGCAATCGACTATCAAGAAACAAAAGTGTTCTCCCCGGCCGTGAATTAAACCCGGGTCTCACATATGACAGACGCGGCTACTAACCACTATACTACCAAAGACCTGAAAACAAGGAACGCCTTAGCAAACGTGTATAATTAGAAACGCCGTTCCTCAGATAGAACGGTAAAAATTAGCAATCGACTATCAAGAAACAAAAGTGTCCTCCCCGGCCGGAAATTGAACCCGGGTCTCGCATGTGACAGACGCGGATACTAACCACTATACTACCGAGGACCGGAAAATGAGGCTCGCCTTAGCAAACGTGTATAATTAGAAACGCCGGTCCTCACATAGAACGATAAGGATTAGCAATCGACTATCAAGAACCAAAAGTGTTCTCCCCGGCCGTGAATTAAACCCGGGTCTCACAAATGACAGACGCGGCTACTAACCACTATACTACCAAAGACCTGAAAATAAGGAACGCCTTAGCAAACGTGTATAATTAGAAACGCCGTTCCTCAGATAGAACGGTAAAAATTAGCAATCGACTATCAAGAAACAAAAGTGTCCTCCCCGGCCGGAAATTGGACCCGGGTCTCGCATGTGACAGACGTGGATACTAACCACTATACTACCGAGGACCTGAAAATAAGGCACGCCTTAGCAAACGTGTATAAATAGAAACGCCGTTCCTCAGATAGAACGATAAGGATTAGCAATCGACTATCAAAAACCAAAATTGTCTCTCCCCGGCCGGGAATTGAACCCGGGTCTCGCATGTGACAGACGTGAATACTAACCACTATACTACCGAGGACCTGAAGATAAGGCACGCCTTAGCAAACGTGTATTATTAGTAGTGCCGTCCCTCAGAGAGAACGATAAGGATTAGCAGTGGTCGCCCGACTTTGCCCCGTATGACTAGAAACTATGTGGCTAGTCTAATGATGTAAAAAAAATTGCTGCTATATCATATTCAACGATCGAAAATCAGAGACGCCGTTCTACACGCCAGGATATCGAAAATAAGGTGGGCCGGACACGTGATGCGCTTCAACGACAACCGCTGGACGAGAGCCGTTACCGACTGGATTCCTCGGGATGTCAAGCGCTCTAAAGGAAGACCACTGACCCGTTGGTCCGATTTCTTCACGAAAGCGATGGAAGAAAGATATGATGCTCAGCGAATTCCTAGAGCAAGGAGGACCCACTGGGCTACTCTTGCACGCGATAGGGGAAAATGGAAGAGTTGCTGGCACCCGCTCGAGTCACTCGACGATCAACGGGACGACAGGTGATACAGGTGATATCATATTGCTTTGATGTCCGAATTCACCTGTTGGGATAATCATCGCACTTCTTTACACAACATGAAAAGGCCTATTGTCTAAAGTCCTATAAAAAGTTTAATCTTTCTGTGATGTGCAGACGCCTTCTATGCTGTTCAAGACGCTCAAAAACGGGTAGAATTTGCAAAACACTTTTTCCCCATTTATTTTATAAAAGGGTCGACTTCTAGCAGCAAGATGTCGATCGGATGGCGAAAGAGGCGACGAAGAAACACGAAATTTCAAGCTGGACCAGCGTCAACTCTTGCAGCTTTGGAGTTTTAGGACTGCTGTAGATTAGACATGAAAATAGCTGAGGTTATAGTTTTGATCTAGGTGAAAGCTTAAATTCACATCGGTCTTATTGAGGAAAGTTGGAATTTCTATTGCAGAGCTTGTAGACTTCTCCGACATTCCTGAGGCACGTGCTTAAGGAGCTAGCCGAAGTGAATGAAGCAGCATGAACGTTATTTCTAAGGCACTAACTTAGAAAGGTGATCGAGATGAAAGAAAATGCATCGTATGGCACTTTAAAATGATGGATTGATTGTGAAACGCACATGGACTGATACGCATAGTTTCTTGATTGCGACACCAATAACTTTGAATCGCATGTAGCACATTAGATTGAGCCTTTCGCTACAACGTGTAAGGAAAACAATATACGTGCCGCGCTCTTTGGACGTCTCAACAAAAGTGGTGCGTTCTCCAATGGAAAACGTCTAACGAGTTCATGAATTCAGAACCTAGAGGAGATCCACCTTATCTGAGTCAAAATTACGAATAAAGCTATTAGGACAAGATTGGTAGGTTGCTTTCGAATGTTAGGGAACAGATGATGAAACGAATCTTTTCGCTAGACAAGAGCTTTTCATTGGAGTTTTAGTATTCATTCGAAATCGTACATCTCTGGTTATTACGTTACGTATCCGCTTTTTGACGGAAACCTTTCTATGAAGCTGTAACATTTGAAATGAAATTATATTTCACACGGCCACCCTCTTCAACTAACACTTTGTTGAAAGCACTGAATGTACACAAACATGTAGAGGAAATCTTGTAATATAAGAATTATACGTTTTATTCAAAAACCTACTTCAAAGCGGGAGGAAATCACAAAATAGATGACAAAAGTTGCACTCCACAGGTGATTAACCTCAACACGATCCGTCACTGAACGTCGTATCGAGTCGCGAATCGATATTTCATCGTAAATCACAAGACACTCGAGTATGACGAGCACGTCAAATGATTAAGAAGTTGAGCCAGAAATGTCTGCGCTTTTCATATAAGGCTTTCGGATCACATCTGTATCAGAACTAAGGCGTTACTCTAGATAAGAAGAGAGCGGAAGCCTGATCTTATTGCTACACAGCTAACACGGCTGGCTATGTGAAAAATATTCATAGGAAGACACACGGAAAAAAAGCAAAAAACTTGTCTGTAGCAACTTAGAAAAGAAAGTGTCCAAAGGAATGTTACTGGATTCAATATATGGGTCCACTACTAGTCGGCAAACAGATTTGGGACCCTTTTCGCGCATTGTTCTCTTTGGCGAGTGCACTGATAACACCGAAAATTAAGAATATAGGCAAAAGACGTGAAATAATGGCTTTGGTAGTGTGACAGATAACACGTTAGTCCTCCGATAGGATAATCGCGAATCAGAGGCTCACCTATGCGCGTGTAAAATGTGATATATCTTGGACTTTACAGTGTTGTAAAATGATCTTTTCGAATACCCGCTACTTACCGCGCTAACCAGAGATTTAAGCTTTCGAATCATTATTAACACAAGTATGAAAAACTCTTGTACAACGAATGAAGTCTAATACTCATTTGTTCTCTTATATCTTAAAGTACCATCATTTGGTAGCATGAGTTTTAATGATTCCAACGCCGTGTTTACTTCTTGAAGAGGCCGCTTAACTGGCATGCAGCAGGGCAGGTAAGATCTAGCTTCACATACTCGGTGAGCTTCTTTACTGGCTAATTTATGGAACGGAGGGTGGGACGATCGACCAATGTCTGTTAGATAATTTCGCTGTAAGTTGTCACTCAATTGCGTTTTTTTCACTTCGAAAGAAGCTCTGAATAAAAACACTTGACTGAGATACTATGAAATTTCGTCTTCACGTCCATATGCTTTCCGCGCTTCTGGCGAAATTTGAAATGATAGAAATGAAGGTGTAAAATATAGTTTTTGATTTGGTCCCTTATAACCGCTGTGAATAAACAATTTAGACTTGTAACAACTTCTTGTCCAGCCATCAAAAAGTGAACACGAATGCGAGCACTTTATTTCAAACCCATTTAGAGATGGTTTCTATCACCGTTACTATTGAGCTTTTATCTTATCCTATGACAAGAAAAGAAAACGGCAGCTATCGCTGGAGAAAGACTTCCCATTGCAATTGTAGCAATGATATGGAAGATCAAATCACTGGCTAATGCGCTACGTGTTTGTTTTTTTTTCTTGAAAAAACCTATTTGCAGGGCCGTAGCAGAGACAAAAACTGTTTATTCCTCCACACATCAATTTGCAGGACAAAACTCTCTCCTAATTCATGAGTGACCATTCAACAGTGTTTTTAGCGTATCTAACGCTCCGTTCAATCTTCTGGAAAGACTGCTTCACTGCAGCGTAGTAGGGAAAATGGAGTCGAATTTCACATACGCGGCGCATTTCGGCAGAATCATTCATCGACAAAAAGAGAATTTATTTGGATATTTCGGAAAATCAATATGCCACTTTCCTTTTTGAACAAGTTTATCATCCATCAACTCCATAACGAGGTGAAAAACAATTTCATATTTCAACTTTTATTTCTTGCCATTTCTTGTTTCATGGAGGGTGCGATATGAAGTATGACTACAAGATTGCTGTAACACGAGCAAGATTCAAAAGCATAGATGAGCCTCTGATCCGCGATTATCCTATCGGAAGACTAACTTGTGATCTGTCACACTACCAAAGCCATTATTTTACATTTTTTTGACTATATTCTTAATTTTCGGTGTTATCAATGCACTCGTCGAAGAGAACATTGCCCGAAAAGGGTATTAGTAAATTTGAGGCTTACATGAGGTTTCGAAGTTTGCTTGTGTCTCAGCATTCGTTGAATCCCAAATCTGTTTGCCGACTAGTAGTGGGCCCATGAATTGATTCCAGTAACATTCCTTTAGATATTTTCTTTTCTAAGCTGCTACAGACAAGTTTTTTGCATATATTTTCGTGTGTCCTTCAATTATGCTTTTACAAACGCTTATAAAGAGCCGTGAAACATGTCAACGATTTAAGCTGTTCCAGTTCTTCTAGCTGGTACTAGCACGGCGCGACGTCCTTCAATTATGCTTTGACAAACGTCTCTGTAGTGAGCCGCGAAACAAGGCAGCGCTTTAAAGTGTTCTCGTTATTCACGATAGTACTAGCACGGCGCGACGTCCTTCAATTATGCTTTCACGGACACTTATAAAGAGCTGAGAAACATGGTAACGTTTTAAACTGTTCCAGATATTCTACCTACTACTAGCACAGCGCGACGTCCTACAGTTATGCTTTCACATATGCTTACAAAGTGCCGTGATACACAGAACAGTTCACACTGCTCTCGTTCTTCATGATAGTAGTAGCACGGCGCGACGTCCTTCAGTTATGCATTTACAAATGCTTATAAAGAGCCGTGAAACACGGCAACGCTTTAAACTGATCTCGTTTTTCTCGTTAGTACTAGTACGGCGGGACGTCCTTCAATTATGCTCTCACAGACACTTATAAGAGCTGAGAAACATGGTAACGTTTTAAACTGTTCCAGATATTCTAGCTACTACTAGCACAGCGCGACGTCCTACAGTTATGCTTTCACAGACTTCTCTATAGTAAGCCGTGAAACACGTCAACGCTTCAAACTGTTTTCGTTCTTCTCGCTAGTACTAGCACGGCGCGGCGTCCTCTAAACATGCTTTTACCAACGCTTATAAAGAGCCGTGAAACGAGGCAACGGTTTAAACTGTATTCGTTTGTTCTCGCTAGAAATAGCATGGAAAGACGTCCTTGAAATATGGTTTTACCAACGCTTACAAAGAGCCGTGAAACACTGCGACGCTTTGAACTGTCCTCGTTCTTCTCGCTAGTACCAGCACGGCTCGCCTTCCTTTAAATAAGCTTCAGCCAACGCCAATAAAGAGCCCTGAAGCGCGGCAACGCTATAAACTGCTCACGTTCTTCACGACAACACTTGCACGGTGCGACGTCCTTTAGATATGCTTTCACAAACACTTATAAAGAGCCGAGAAACATGGCAACGTTTTAAGCTGTTCCAGATCTTCTAGCTAGTACTAGCACTGCGCGACGTCCTTCAGTTATGCTTTGACAGACGTCTCTATAGTGAGCCGTGAAACACGTTAACGCTTTAAACTGTTCTCGTTCTTCTCGCTAGTACTAGCACTGCGCGACGTCCTTCAGTTATGCTTTTACAAATGCTTATAAAGTGCCGTGAAACGAGGCAACGCTCTAAACTGTTCTCGTTCTTCTCGCTAGTACTAGCACGGCTCGACGTCCTTCACTTATGCTTTAACTAACGTCTCTATAGTGAGCCGTGAAACACGGCAACGCTTCAAACTGTTCTCGTTTTCTCGCTAATATTAGCACGGCGCAACGTCCTTTAAATAAGCTTTACCAACGCTTATAAAAAGCCTGAAGCGCGGCAACGCTTTAAACTGTTCTCGTTCCTCACCATAGTACTAGCACGGCGGGACGTTCTTCAATTATGCTTTTGCAAACGCCTGTAAAGAGCCGTGAAACACAGCAACGCTTCGAACTGTTCTCGTTTTTCTCGTTAGTACTAGCACTGCGCGACGTCCTTTAAATAAGCTTTACCAACGCTTATAAAGAGCCGTGAAACACAGCAACGCTTTGAACTGTTCTCGTTTTTCTCGTTAGTACTAGCACGGCGCGACGTCCTTCAATTATGCCTTTATAAACCATTATATAGTGAGCCGTGAAACACAGCTGCGATTTGAACTGTTCTCCTCCTTCTAGCTAGTACAAGCATGGAGGACGTCCTTTAATTATACTTTGACAAACGTCTCTATAGTGAGCCGTGGAACATGGCAACGTTTTAAGCTGTTTCATTTCTTCTAGCTGGTACTGGCACGGCGCGACGTCCTTCAGTTATGCTTTTACAAATGCTTATAAAGAGACGTGACCCACGGCAATGCTTTAAACTGTTCTCGTTCTTCTCGCTAGTACTAGCACGGTGCGACGTACTTCAAATATGATTTTACCAACGCTTATAAAGAGCCGTGAAACACGGCAACGCTTTAAACTGTTCTCGTTCTTCGCGATAGTACTAGCACGGCGGGCGTCGTTCAATTATGCTTTCACAAACACTTATAAAGAGCCGATAAACATGGCAACGTTTTAACCTGTTCCAGATCTTCTAGCTAGTACTAACACTGCGCGACGTCCCTTCAAATATGCTTTTACAAACGCTTATAAAGAGCCGTAGAACAAGGCAGCTCTTTGGAATGTTCTCGTTCTTCTCGCTAGTACTAGTACGCTTCGACGTCCTTCAGGTATGCTTTTGCCAATTCCTATGAATAGTTGTGAAGTACGGCAACGTTTTAGAGTTGTTCTCGCTAGTACTAGCACGGTTCGACGTCCTTCAAATATGCTTTTACCAACGCTTATGAAGAGCTGTGAAACACGGCAGCGTTTTAAACTGTTCTCGTTCTTCTCGCTAGTACTAGCTCGTCGCGGTAACCTTCAATTATGCTTTTACGAATGCTCATGAAGTGCGGTGAAATCCGGCGACTCTTCAAACTGTTCTCGTTCTCCTCGTTAGTACTCACAGTGCGACTCCTTCACGTATGCTTTTACCAACGCTTATAAAGCGCGACGACGCTTTAAACTGTTCTCGTTCTTCTCTCTAGTACTAGCACGGCGCGGACGTCCTACATATATGCTTTTATCAACGCTTATAAAAATCCGCGAAATACGGCAGCGCTTCAAACTGTTCGCGTTAGTACTCACAGTGCGACTCCTTCAAGTATGCTTTTACCAACTCCTATGGAGCTGTGGAGCACGGCAACAATTTAAGCTGTCTCACGACGCGACGTTCTTCAAATATGCTTTCACAGAGATCTATGAAGTCCCGTGAATCACTGTAAAGCTCAAGCTGTTCTGGTTATTCTCACCAGTATGAGCAAACTGCGAAATCCTTGAAATGTGCTTTCATTAGCGGGTGGTGTGATATTGGAGCACTGCAATACTGTGCACCACTCTGTCGTTTAACGGTAAAGGCCCCAATCTATTTTTATTAGTCTTCATTCCAGTCCTTTTTCTTTTTATTTCCTCTGTCAACCTCGTGTCATTTTCGATATTAGGTCTGCAACTAAATTTCCGAAGTTGTTCCAAAAATTCAAAAATTTATTTTTCAAGTAATCGAAAATAACAGATAACTTGATTGAAATATTCTCCATCTGCCTGGATGCATTACTGCCAACTCTCCGGCAACGAGTCAGTTTCGCGCCTAAAATATTTTTGCACATATATGTCCAGCAATGGAGCCGTCACGGGAATCCAATGACAACTTACTGATTTACGAGTTTCAGTTGAGGCGTAATTTTCAAACTGCATTTGACAACATCAATCGTGCGGAAGGCCGCTAAATTGTGGGTAGAACTATGGTGTATGAATGATTCACAAAGTTTCACAGTGGAGATACTGATTTGGTCGATCAGCGAAGATCCGGAAGATTGCATGAAATTGATGGAGAAGCAATCATTGTAGCGACTGAAAAAGATCCAACTTTGTGAAGCGATGATTTGGCCTATGATTTCCACTATTTGGACGGGGGGATCCTGAAGATTTTGAATGATGTAGGCAAGAAACGGCGCAAAGGCGACTGAATTCCGCACGATCTCACACAAGCTCAAAAGAACAAGAGAAAGCAAATAGCACAAGCTCATCTCCGTCGTCATCGTCCCTCCTCGTTTTTGAACAGAATTGTCACCAGGGTCATACACCGGTGTTTCGGAGGTTCGTCCTCCTCGTCAGTGACCCCCGCCCCACATTCAGCCCTGCATTGAAGCAAGGAGGGAGGCGTATGTGGTGATGGAGGACGTACCTCCGAAACACCGGTGTATGACCCTGGCGTAACAACCTCGTTTTTGAGCTTAAATCATTCTTTTTTGGAATTATATTGAATGTTTTTTGCGGGGTTTCAAAAACAGTCGATCTTTTGATTTAGTTTTGATCTAACAGCAAAAATCTATCGACTGAAAGGTGGTGATGGTACAGTGTCATAGTACACTGTGCCATCACCACATACGCCTCCCTCCTTGCTTCAATGCAGGGCTGAATGTGGGGCGGGGGTCACTGACGAGGAGGACGAACCTCCGAAACACCGGTGTATGACCCTGGCGTACCAACCCCTTTTTGAGCTCAAATCATTCTTTTTTGGAATTATATTGAATGTTTTTTGGGGGTTTCAAAAACAGTCGATCATTTGAATTAGAATTGTCACCATTGATAAAACGTGTATCTTCTTCAAGGCCAGCGTCGTCCACATAAGTGATTTTCACCAAGTCAGCAAAGAATGCCAGCACGGAGATCAAATCCATCTGCGCCAAAAGCAGTGTTGATCACTTTCTGGGACCGAATTAGCCGATTCATTGGAATTTGTTGCAAGCCGCTCAGACCATCAGCACTGAGCGATATTGTCAGCAACTGGACCGCTGCAATCAAGCAGCAACCACGTCACCGCCGTCGCCGAGTCATTTTGCTTCAATACAATGTAAGGCCACACGTTGTCAAGGAAAAAAGGAAGAAGTTGACCGATTTGGGCTGGGAGCACTTGGATCGGCCGAGGTACTCGCCAGATCTGTCTCCGTCCTATTTCCATCTCTTCACATTATTGGAGCACTGCTTAGAGAAGAAGAAGTCTCGAGACATCAGTCATTTGCGTCGAAAATTAACTGGATGGTTCGCACCGAAGTATAGTGAGTTATGTGAGCGCGGAATTGTTATAGCAGCTGTCAAAGAACATTTGAGTGAATTCGATAAGCAATGAATAATTGCCAAAAACAGTGCTGTACACAACATGCGATCCCACTCCATCGATAATTTACAATGAATTTTTTAAAAACCAGGCCTTTCGAAGGTTGATTCACCACTGAATACGTAAAACACTTTTTTATCGTTCTATTTGTTCTGACTTCTTACCGATTTTACATTCTCTATGCAGGTCAATCCACGGACCTCCCTCTTTGAGGGATCCCGCCCGGTTAGTCGCGAGGGCACGTGGCGCGTCCCCAGGTGGTGGATAGGGGAATAAAACGCGAACCAAAAGCGACCGTGTGCTTCCCAGAGACGCAGGTGGATTCAGGGGACGAGCTCCCTGCTTCTGCAGTGCCGACTTGACAAAACTCTATTTCTACGAGTCAAGTCGGCCAAAAGCCTGCAATCAAGCGGCTGGGAAGTACATGGGAGGCGGTTAGGAGTCGCCTCCAACAAATAAGCTCCTCCCGCTCCTCCGAGAGAGACTGGCAAGCTACTCGTGAGTACCCAGCCCCCACGTTTAGAGCCTGGCAAGCTACACGTTGGGTATCAAAAATGCCAAAAACAGTAACAAATATGGGCCTCATTCCCCTGACCCCGAAAGAGCCCCTGGTACGGCAGCGCCAGGTAGGACGAGTACGGAGAGGCTGCTAAAATCTCAGGGCCGAACTAGGCTGCCAAGATCGAAACGGACTAAAATGACGATCTGTACCTACAATGCAAGAACCCTTGCTCAACAATCCGCTGTAGAAGATCTGTTGATTCAAGCAAGAAGAATAAGGTACGACGTCATTGGCCTGGCTGAGACGAGAAGGCGCCATCCTTTTCACGCTGTCTATGACACCGGAGAAGAACTGTTCCTTGGAACATGCGATCGCAGAGGTGTCGGTGGCGTTGGCGTCCTCGTCAAATCGAATTTGACCGTGAACATTGATTCGTTCGAACAACTAACAACCCGCATCGGACGATTACGGTTGAAACGATGTGGTTCTATGCCGGCTTTGACCATCTTCGTTGCTTACGCACCAACATCAAGCTATGACGAAGACGAAGTCGAAGCGTTCTATATGGACCTCGAAAAATTCTTCAGAGAAGATCATACAATCTTCAAGGTCATTGTCGGAGATTTTAACGCAAAAACTGGACCTAGAAGAACGTCTGAAGAACGTCACATAGGGACCCACGGACTAGAATGGAATGAACAGGGTGAGAGGCTATCCGAGTTTATCATGACGACCCAAACCATCCATGGTAACTCGCAATTCCAAAAGCCTCTCTCTCAGCGATGAACGTGGGAGTCTCCCAATGGAGAGTACCATAACGAAATAGATCACATCATAGTAAATCGAAGGTTTTGCCTGACCGACGTCGCTGTTGTTCCCAAGTTCTACACAGGATCAGACCATCGTCTCCTTCGCGCAACGTTGCGATTTTCGAGGAGAGGAGAGAAAGCCGCTAAATTCAAACAACGAAGTCCGAGAACTACCATAAACTGGGATGTTTTCAAATCATTAGTCGGCTCTTGGGAAGATACCGTTGTCGACAACATCGACGAAGAATACGATCGACTCGTTGAATATCTTCACGTTGGCGCTAAAAAAGCCGAAAGTCCTAAGGTCACGAAGAGGCGCTTGTCTCCGCAGACACTCGAGCTGATACGTCAACGTGGAATCGCACGAGCCGCAGGCAACCGAAACCTTACGTCCGATCTTGCAAAACGATGCAGAGAAGCGATAAAAGAAGACCTTAAAGAGAGAAGAGCAGCAGTTATGGCAGAAGCTGCAGAAGCTGGGAAGAGCATTCGCAAAGCCCAGCGAGGCTTCGCCAACTATAAGACCAAGATGATTGCACTCTGATACCCTGACGGGACACTTACAGCTTCCAGAAGGGCTATGGAGAAAATCATCCACCAGTACTACTCGGATCTCTTCGCTAGCCATGTTCTCTTACCGTCGTATAAATTGAAAGAGGACGAATATGTCGTTTCACCGGTCCTTCCTTCCGAAATCCGACATGCTATATCGTCGGTGAAAAACAGAACAACACCCGGTCCAGACAGGATTAGACCAGAACATCTGAAGAATCTGCCGCCAGTTCTCATCAACACCCTGGCTCGGCTCTTCACTCGCTACCTGTCAGAATGCAAGGTCCCTATTCAATGGAAAACCAGCAAGACCGTATTGTTGTTCAAAAAGGGAGACCTTCACGACATAGGCAATTATCGCCCAATCTGCTTACTGTCCGTTGTCTATAAACTCTTTACTCGAGTCATCCTGAACAGGATTGACAGAACACTGGACGAAGGACAGCCATGCGAACAAGCAGGGTTCAGAAAAGGATTTAGTACCATGGACCACATCCACACGATCACAAGACTCATTGAAGTTTCGCGAGAGTACAAACAACCACTCTGTCTCACTTTTATCGATCTGAAAAAAGCCTTTGATTCAGTGGAAACAGAAGCGGTTATAGAGGCTCTGGATAACCAGGGCGTCCCTACTCGGTACATAATGATCCTTCGTGAGCTTTATAAAGATTTCCACGACCAGAATATCTCCATTCTACAACAATATCACCATTGACGTAAGAAGAGGGGTTCGACAAGGCGATACAATATCGCCAAAACTATTCACTGCCACCCTACAAAACGTCATGCGAACATTAGAATGGGACGAAATGGGAGTGAAAATTGACGGTCGACAATTAAACCATCTTCGCTTTGCTGGCGATATCGTTCTCATAACACCAAACATCAGCCAAGCGGAACGAATGTTGACTGATTTCGATAACGCCTGTGGAAAGATCGGTCTTCAACTGAATCTAACGAAAACAATGTTCATGAGGAACGGATGGGTTTCTAATGCCCCATTCACGCTCAACGGAACGACAATTTCCGAATGCTCCAGTTACATCTATTTAGGTCGTGAAATCAACATGATGAACGACCTAGCCCCAGAGTTGAGCAGGAGGAAACGAGCGGCTTGGGGAACGTTTAAGAGCATCGAAGATGTAGTGAAGAGGACAAAGAACATCCGACTCCGTGCCCACCTTTTCGACTCGACAATTATCCCTGCCCTAACGTATGCAGCAGAAACCTGGTCGCTACGTAAGCAGGATGAAAGATCACTTGCCGCTTATCGAACGCGCAGTCGAAAGGTCGATGCTAGGAGTATCTCGTATTTCGCAAATGAGACAAAGGATCCGAACTTCCGACCTACGTCAACGATCGAAAATCAGAGACGCCGTTCTACACGCCAGGATATCGAAAATAAGGTGGGCCGGACACGTGATGCGCTCCAACGACAACCGATGGACGAGAGCCGTTACCGACTGGATTCCTCGGGATGTCAAGCGCTCTAAAGGAAGACCACTGACCCGTTGGTCCGATTTCTTCACGAAAGCGATGGAAGAAAGATATGATGCTCAGCGAATTCCTAGAGCAAGGAGGACCCACTGGGCTACTCTTGCACGCGATAGGGGAAAATGGAAGAGTTGCTGGTACCCGCTCGAGTCACTCGACGATCAACGGGACGACAGGTGATACAGGTGATGCAGGTCAATCTAGTCAAATGTCAGTTTTTTTGGTCTTCTGCACTTCGTCCAGTTCCCACTTTTCAGATAACTTCAGTAATACAGTTAGCCATCTTTAATCAGTTGCAGCCTTTCATCAGTGCACCAGCACTCGCCCATAATCTGTCTGCAATGTATATAATCATCGACTGCATCATTGCAATGTCTTTTCTCCTTTGCTTATGTCAATCCTTGTTTTTTGAGGATAGTGATTTTGACAATTAAGTAAAGGAGGTTCGGTGGCTGATGGATAAATGTGGCCTGCTGATACCCTTCTCACTCACCTCCCACTTCTCTGTAGCAAACTAGGAGCGTTTTCAAACACCGTTTTGTCCTATTGTCGCAAGCCAGTCGATTTTGACGAAATGTTCTTGAGGCTTGTTTGGGAATTGGTTTTGTAGCAGTCATACATCTTTGGGAAGCAGAAAAACGAAAAGTAGAAAAACAAGGCATTGAGATGAGAAACTCGTTGGCTTGTGCCGCAAAACGACTGTAATTCCGTGGTCGAATTGAAAGATTACTGTGGCAGCCACTCAAATTTCGACAACCTCAGTTTGGAACCGCTATTATACCGACAGACAGATTTCCCAAAGTCATAAATTGTGGCGTCTAACACATGTTAGGTGGTGCGATCAAGAACACCTTGTTCAAGATACGCCAGCTGCTATTACTTGTCAGCAGAGATTGAAATGATGTGTATAGAAAGTGAGGAATTTATCAACTGGCGAATCAATGGCGCGCATTGAAGAAATTCAAGCAGCGCCACTACTTTCTTTGTAAACAGAGCAGATATGGATTCAAACTGCTTGAAGTATGTGATGAGAGAGGATACACCTACAAAAAGATGATATACGCAGGCGCGGGCACGAATCTCAGATCAACCAGGCGTCGTGCAGACGGTTTTAAGATGAGCCTAATGGGTCATCTGCTATATGAAGGGAGACATTTCTCCGCAGACAACTGATGAAGTGATTTCCCCAGCTGAGTTTCTAACGCCGAAAAAACTTAGCCGACTAGAGCCTGCACGAAAAGAAGCAAAAGTTAGCCGAAATAATTGATGTAAGAAAATCTGCATACGAATGAGTAGAGAGCGACGCAGAAGTACCTATACAGGAGAGGTCACCAGTGTGTTGTTACATAGAAAATGAGCCTCACCTAAGGTAGAAATCTAATCTTAGACAAAAGGTCTTATCACTTGTTATGTTTTGACACTCTTCTTTTCTGTTCATTCTATGGCTTCTGGAATTAAGACTTCGAGGGTTTTCCGAGTTGATGGCCATGGATCGAATTCCAGGATTCGCATTACCATCTCAAAGCCGTCACTATCGTCTTTCTCTCTTATGTACGCCCAAAATCGTACTTCTACGAGCTTTCGATTCCCCATCGAGATAGCCTATAGGCGGACACTGTGCAGTTTATTATTATTCATTATTATTATTATATTAAATTATTAATCATTACGACATATCATGCAGTTCCTTTCTTCATGAAGGACGTCGTGCAAAACTAGTGCTATTCTCTTGGAAGACAGCAATTCTTTGTATCAGCAGTTGGTGTTAATCAATCTTTTCATTGCCTTATAAAGACTTTGAATCTTCCAAATCAGAACAAAGAGACTAGCAGCGAGTGGTTTCGATCCACCGACCTCTGGGTTATGGGCCCAGCACGCTTCCACTGCGCCACGCTGCTGCCAAGCAAGCGCTTGACTACCTGGAATGGATTGTTATGCGTTACAAAGATAGTGAGTGTTAAGCATCACTATTTAAAAACAAGCATTCTTTTCATCGTTATGGCGAAGGCATGAATTTTTTTTTTGAAATAACGGCAAAAGTATTGGCAGCGTATACAGCGGTAGCGGTGTTGTGCACACTTGCCATGTTCACCATCTATTAGGTGTACAAATATGACTCCGACGTTTCTTTACAGTATGAACACTCAATTAATACAAAAAAAAACGTTCATACATAGGTTTATTGAAAGACAAATTCCATCATTAACTATAACATTTTTCAGAAATTAGGTAATTTGTGAATGTCTTTGAAGAAAAACTCGATAGGTAAAATTGGTACGATTTGATAAAAAACTATTTTAACCTTGCTAATTTTGATTTGAATTTGGTAATTTCAAGTGGTAATCTGACGGTGTAATGCTGGGAGAAGGCGGGTCAGGTGAAACCCAAAACCTCCCGCTGTGACGTTTTTCATCGGTTTTGCAACATGAGGTCGAGCGTTATCATGCAGCAAACTCACGTTGTCGTATCTTAAGGCCCATTCCGATTGTTTTATTTGCAACTCATAATTTAATTTGGCCAATTATTATTTAAAAAGTGCTGTATTAACCACGCGATTCACCACATTTTAGAAAGATCTTAGTAGGCAAGTCTTTCTGATCCTATCAAATGCACAACTAACAATCTTTCCATGAATATTACGTTTTGCAGTCGACTCTGCTGGTTATCCGGGATAGGCCCATGATCGTTTGCGCTATGGATTGTCAAAATGAAATCCATTCTTCCCCTTCGATCACTATGCGATATAAAATAGTCCTCTTTTACTTTTAGGGTACAAAAGTCGTCATCTTCAAATTTCTAAAAACCATCATATAAAATGTTCTGTATAGAAAAGTTATATTTACAAGTAACGTTTTTAGCGCACTTTTAAATAAAAGCAAAAAATTTTCATATCTCCATTTTCACAAATAATTAAACGGCAGAGTCATATTTGCATACCTAATGTACACTAACCTATCAAGGAGAAGGAGGGCCGGACACATAATGCATTTCAACAACAACCGATGGGCAAGAGCCGTTACTGAATGAACTTCTAAGAATTTCAGACGGACCACAGAAAGGCCACCGACCTGATGGTCTCATCGCTTGACAAAAAGCCTAGGAGAAAGCCATGATTAACACCATGGGACCGCCTGATTTCCTGTGCGGCAGGCGGTGAGACAGCGCGGCGAGCACAAGGCATTACAATGCACCATGGTAGTTCTTCAGTGAAATTTAGATTTTTATCGTCGCTAAACAGAATTCAATCATCAGTGTGAGAGAGAATTTGATAGAAGAAACTCTAGTAAGACAACAGCGATTCGATAATCGAAGTGATACTGCACTTGAGATGTAATGTCACTTCATCAATTTTCTGGAGAACCTTTTCAGTATCAGTGCATTTCACTTATCTATGAAATAACCGAAGCTGACATTCATCGGATCGCTAAACAATTATCAAGAACGGTTTTGGTGAATAAAAATATACTCGTCTAATAACCGGAACACATTCACGTGATTCAGTGAAATACAAGAACAGGAAGTACATCTCACTTTTATTACAGAACACACTGAAGAAAAGATAAAGACATTGAAGATGTCATACATGAGCAGAATTTCCGAAATAAATGTAGAAGTACTATGTACTGACATGGTGCACAAGCGATTTTGTGTGAATCGGACTCGTGAAAGTATGGACAATATTTGTTATGCTATATGTATCTTGTGCTTAAGAAAATAACTACGTCAAGTTTGTAAGCATTTTTATGAGAGAAAAACAACAACGAACTATCATCAGTGAGTTTACTGATAGCAGAAAAGTGAACTTAACAAGAATAAGTAATGAGAGGAGCACTGAAGTGGCAGTGTGTACAGAATAGTGTATATTACTAGTGTGGTTGAATGAGGCAATCTGGGCAGTCATAATCATAGTCAGATGTATCAAGGCCGTTCTGCTCCACGCTCTCCGGTCATAGGTTTAATATTACTTGCAGGCAATTAAACGGATCTATGATGTGCTCGAACCTCAGCCTTCTTCAGATAGTCTCAAAAAGATTACTTTTTCTGGTTGTTTCTGTAATAACGAATCTGCGGATCCTGAAATATTGTCAGCAAACATATCAGCAAGCAGTGCTGTCTTTCAGTTAAAATTATAACGAAACAAAAATAAATTGCGCTGCTTCTCTAGAACTCAAAAAAGTTCCCCTGATCTGCACTGGAATTGCGAACAGAGGAACAAAGAAATTTGCACCAATTAATATGACGAACCCTTGAAGGGTCTCAACTGAAGAGCCCAAACTTGTTCAATAATTGATGCGCTGACACGAGGTTGTTGAGAAAATAATTCATTTGCTGCAATATACTACATCAATAGTGCTTGATATCTCGATGGTTTCGTCTTATTCAGAGCTTGTACGGGTCAAATGGGCATGCAATGTACTCAGTCAAACGTTTCGGCGATTTCGCCCTCTTCAAAGCGTGGAAAAGTTACACTGTTGTGCCAAGAACTCAGAGAAATACTGTTTGATCTAAGTCGATGAAACTTATTACATGAATGTTTTGAGCTCTTAGTGAACGGCGTTCTCCAAACACTAACGCACAAACGCTTTTTCTGCTCCTCTTTGCGGGTGCACCCGATAATAAATGATTGACCGTAAACATCGATGCAATGAGTAATTGACTGGGGCCGTTCACTATGCGACTAAATCTTGGTTATGACTCTCATAAAATAAGCAAAGCGTTGAAATCACTGGAACTTACGCTATCGAATGTTTACTAACAATCTAAAAGAGCTCTGCTCCGATGGGAGGACGATGATGGTGAGATGACTGGAAATTACCATATTCAGATCAAAATTAGCAAGGTTTAAAAAACATTTAGTCACATCTTACCAATTTTACCTATCAAGTTTTTCTTCCATGGCATACACAAATTACCCAATATCTGGAAAATGTTATAGTTAGTGATGGAATTTATCTTTAAACAAACTAGGTATAAACATTTTTTTGTGTCAACTGAATGTTTAAACTGTAAAAAACGTCGGAGTCATATTTGTACACCTAATAGATGGTGAACTTGAGAAGTGTGCACAACACCGTTACCGCTCTATACGCTGCTAATACTTTTGTCGTTTTCAAAAAAAATTCATACCTTCGCCATAGCAATGAGAAGAATGATTGTCAATTGGTGATACTTAGAACTCACTATCTTTATAACGTATAACAACCATTTCAGGCAATCAAAGTCTTACTTATAAGCAGCGTGGCGCAGTGGAAGCGTGCTGGGCCCATAACCCAGAGGTCGGTGGATCGAAACCACTCGCTGCTAGTCTTTTTGTACTGATTTGGAAGAAGTTAACGTCTTTATAATGCCAATGGAAAGATTGATTGCCACCAACTGGTGATACAAACAATCGCTATCTTCCAAGAGAACAGCTTTATTTCCGCACGACGTCCTTTATTAAGAAAGGAACTGCATGATATGTCGTAATAATATTGATATTAATAATAGAGAGGGAGAGAGAGAGAAAGAGAGAATTTATGAGATCGGTGCAATTGACCTGCACTATTGTTAGAATGAGACAAATATACTGACGAAAGTGAAAACTGCACAGTGTCCGCATAAAGGTCACCTTGAAGGAGAATCGAAAGCTCGCAGAAGTACGATTTTGGGTGTACATAAGAGAGAAAGACAATAGTGACTGCTCTGAAATGGTAATGCGAATCCTGAAATGCGATTCATGAACATCAACTTTAAGTGAGGCTCATTTTCTATGTAACAACACACTGGTGACCTCTCCTATATAGGTACGTCTGCGTCGCTCTCTACTCATTCGTATGCAGATTTTCTTGCATCAGTTATTTCGGCTAACTTTTGCCTCTTTTCGTGCAGGCCCTAGTCGGCTAAGTTTTTTCAGCGTTAGAAATTCGGCTGGGGAAATTAGTTCATCAGCTGTCTCCGAAAAAATGTCTCCTTTCATATAGCCGGTGGCCCATTAGGCTCATCATAAAACCGTCTGCACGACGCCCGGTTGATCTGATTCGTGCCCGCGCCTGCGTATATCATCTTTTTGTAGGTGTATCCTCTCTCATCACATACTTCAAGCAGTTTTGATCCATATCTGTTCTGTTTACAAAGAAAGTAGTGGCACTGCTTGACTTTCTTCAATGGGCGGCATATTCGTCAGTTAATAAATTCCTCACTTTCTATACACATCATTTCAATCCCTGCTGACAAGTAACAGCAGCTGGCGTATCTTGTACAAGGTGTTCTTGATCGCACCACCTAACAAGTGCTAGATGCCACAATTTATGACCTTGGGAAATCTGTCTGTTGGTATAATAGCGGTTCCAAACTGAGGTTGTCGAAAGTTGAGTGGCTGCCACAGTATCTTTCAATTCGACCATGGAATTACAGTCGTCTTGCGGCACAAGACAACGAGTTTCTCATCTCAGTGCCTTGTTTTCCTACTTTTCGTCTTCTGCTTCCCAAAGGTGTATGACTGCTACAAAACCAATTCCCAAACAAGCCTCAAGAACATTTCGTCAAAATCGACTGGCTTGCGACAATAGCACAAAACGCTGTTTGAAAACGCTCCTAGTTCGCTGCAGAGAAGTGGGATTTGAGTGAGGAGGGTATCAAGCGGCGCACATTTTCCATCACGCACCGAACCTCCTTTACTTAATTGTCAAATCACTATCCTCAAAAAACAAGGATTGACATAAGCAAAGGAGAAAAGGACATTGCAATGATGCAGTCGATGATTATATACATTGCAGACAGATTACGGGCGAGTGCTGGTGCACTGATGAAAGGCTGCAACTGATTAAAGATGGCCTTTTACTGAAGTTATCTGAACAGCGGGAACTGGACGAAGTGCAGAAGAACCAAAAAACTGACATTTGACTAGATTGACCTGCATAGAGAATGTAAAATCGGTAAGAAATCAGAATAAATAGAACGATAAAAAAGTGTTTCATGTATTCAGTAGAGTCTCAACCTTAAAAAAAACTAGTAATCAAAAGGTCATTGTACATTATCGATGGAGTGGAATCGCATGTGGTGTACGACACTGTTTTTATCAATTATTCATTGCTTATCGAATTTAATCAACTGTTCTTTGACAGCCGCTTTGACAATTCCGCTCTCATAACACTGATTATTCTTCGATGCAACCCAACCAGTCAATTCTCGGCGCATGATCAAGAAGTTGAGCCGTAAATGTCTCCGCTTTTCATATAAGGGTTTCGGATCGCATTTGTATCAGATCTAAGGCGTTGCTCTAGATAATAAGGCAGCGGAAGCTGCACAACTAACACGGCTGGCTATGTGAAAAATCTTCATAAGAAGACACACGAAAATATAAGCAAAAAACTTGTCTGGATTAGCTTAGAAAATAAAATGTCTAAATGAATGTTACTGGATTCAATTCATGGGTCCACTACTAGTCGGCAGATCCAACGAATGCTGAGACACAGGCAAACCTCGGAACCTCAAGTGAGCCACGAAATTCCTAATACTCTTTTCGCGCATTGCTCTCTTTGACGAGTGCACTGATAACACCGAAAATTAAGAATATAGGCAAAAATGTAAAATAATGGCTTTGGTAGTGTGACAGATAACACGTTAGTCCTCCGATAGGATAATCGCGAATCAGAGGCTCACCTATGCGCGTGTAAAAAGTAATTTATCTTGGACTTTACAGCGTTATGAAAGAATCTTTTCGAATATCAAACACCTACCTAGCTAACCAGAGATTTAAGCTTTCGAATCATTATTAACACAAGTATGAAAAACTCTTGTACAACGAATGAAGTCTAATGCTCATTTGTTCTCTTATATCTTAAAGTACCATCATTTGGTAGCATGAGTTTTAATGATTCCAACGCCGTGTTTACTTCTTGAAGAGGCCGCTTAACTGGTGTGCAGCGGGGCAGGTAAGATCTAGCTTCACGTATTCGGTGAGCTTCTTTACTTGCTAATTTATGGAACGGAGGGTGGGACGATCGACCAATGTCTGTTAGATAATTTCGGTGTAAGTTGTCACTCAATTGCGTTTTTTTTTCACTTTGAAAGAAGCTCTGAATAAAAACACTTAACTGAGATACTATGGAATATTTCGTGCTTCACGAAATTTGAACATGATAGAAATGAAGGTGTAAAACATAGTTTTTCATTTGGTCCCTTATAACCGCTGTGAATAAATAATTTAGACTTGTAACAACTTCTTGTCCAGCCATCAAAAAGTGAACACAAATGCGAGCACTTTACTTCAAACCCATTTAGAGATCGTTGCTATCACCGTTACTATTGAGCTTTTTTCTTACCTAAGACAAGAAGAAAAAAAACGGCAGCTGTCGCTGGAGAAAGACTTTCCATTGCAATTATAGCAGTGATATGGAAGATCAAATCTCTGGCTAATGCGCTACGTGTTTTTTTTTTTCTTGAAAAAACCTATTTGCAGCGCCGTAGCAGAGACAAAAACTATTCACCCACACATCAATTAGCAGGACAAAACTCTCTTCCTAATTCATGAGTGACCATTCAACAGTGTTTTTAGCGTTTCTAACGTTCCGTTCAATTTCTGGAAAGACTGCTTCACTGCAGCGTAGTAGGGAAAATGAGGTTCGAATTTCACATACGCGACGCATTTCAGCAGAATCATTCATCGACAGAAAGAGAATTTTCTGGATATTTCGGAAAATCAATATGCCACTTCTCCTTTTTGAATAAGTTTATCATCCATCAACTCCATAACGAGGTGAAAAACAATTTCATATTTCAACTTTTATTTCTTGCCATTTCTTGTTTCATGGAGTGTGCGATATGAAGTATGACTACAAGATTGCTGTAACACGAGCAAAATTCAAAAGCATAGATGAGCCTCTGATCCGCGATTATCCTATCGGAAGACTAACTTGTGATCTGTCACACTACCAAAGCCATTATTTTACATTTTTTTTCCTATATTCTTAATTTTCGGTGTTATCAATGCACTCGTCAAAGAGAACAATACCGAAAAGGGTATTAGGAAGTTCGAGGCTCACTTGAGGTTCCGAGGTTTGCTTGTGTCTCAACATTCGTTGGATCCCAAATCTATTTGCCGACTAGTAGTGGACCCACGAATTGAATCCAGTAATATTCCTTTAGACATTTTCTTTTCTAAGCTGCTCCAGACAAGTTTTTTGCTTATATTTTCGTGTGTCTTCTTATGGATATTTTCCACATAGCCATCCGTGTTAGTTGTGTAGCAATAAGATCAGACTTCCGCTCCCTTTTTATCTAGCGTAAAGCCTTAGTTCTGATACAAATGTGATCCGAAACCCTTACCTGAAAAGCGGAAAAATTTACGGCTCAACTTCTTGATCATGCGCCAAGAACTGATTGGTTTGTTTGCGTCGAAGAATAATGAGTGTTATGAGCGTGTAATTGTCATAGCGGTTGTTAAAGAACACTTAATTGAATTTGATAAGCAATGAATAATTGCTAAAAACAGTGCTGTACACCACATGCGATCCCACTCCATAGATAATCTGCAAAGAATTTTTTGATTACTAGTTTTTTCAAAGGTTGAGACTCACTGAATACATAAAACACTTTTTTATTGTTCTATTTATTCTGATTTCTTTACCGATTTTACATGCCCTATGTAGGTCGACAAGTCAAATGTCAGTTTTTTGGTTACCTCTGCCTCGTCCAGTCCCACTGTTCAGATAACTTCAGTAAGAAGACCGTCTTTAGTCAGTTGCAGTCTTTCATCAGTACACCAGAGTCTTCATCCGTAATCTGTCTTCAATGTATGTAATCATCGATTGTATCACTGCAATGTCTTTTTTCCTTGCGTATGTCAATCCTTGTTTTTTGAGGATAGTGACTTTGACATTTAAGCAAAGGAGGTTCAGCGGGTGATGGTTAAATTTGTGCCGCTTGAACCCTCCTCACTCACCTCCCACTTCTCTGCAGAGAACTAGGAGCGTTTTCAAACAGCGTTCCGTGCTATTGTCGCAAGCCAGTCGATTTTCACGAAATGTTCTTGAAGCTTGTTTGGAGATTGATTTTGTAGCAGTCATACATGCCACTCAAATTTGACAACCTCAGTTTGGAACCGCTATTATACCGACAGACAGATTCCCAAAGTCATAAATTGTGGCATCTAGCACTTGTTAGGTGGTGCGATCAAGAACACCTTGCACAAGATACGCCAGCTGCTATTACTTGTCAGCAGGGAATGGAATGATGTGTAAAGAGAGTGAGGAATTTATTAACTGACGAATCAATGGCGCTCATTGAAGAAAATCGAGCAGCGCCACTACTTTCTTTGTAAACGGAACAGATATATATTAAAACTGCTTGAAGCTTGTTGATGATAGAGGATACACCTACAAAAAGATGATATACGCAGGCACGGGCACGAATCTTAGATCAAACGGGCGTTGTGCAGATGGTTTTATGATGAGCCTAATGGGCCACCTGCTATGTGAAGGGAGACATTTCTCCGCAGATAACTGATGAAATAATTTCCCCAGCAGTGTTTCTAACGCTGAAAAACTTAGCTGACAAGGGCCTGCACGAAAAGAGGCAAAAGTTAGCCGAAATAACTGGTGCAAGAAATTTGCACACGGATGAGTAGAGAGTGACGTAGATTTACCTATATAGGAGAGGTCATCAAGGTGTTGTTTCATAATAAATGGACCTTACTTAAGGTAGAAAACTGATCTAAGACAAGCGGTCTTATCATCTGTTATGTTTCGACACTCTTCTTTCCTGTTCATTTTAGGGTTTTAGGAAATTTATCCGAAAGGCTTCGAGATTTCCGCGTTGATGTCCATGAATCGCATTACCATCTCAGAGCCGTCACTACTGTCTTTCTCTCTTACGTACACCCAAATTCGTACTTCTACGAGCTTTCGGTTCTCCATCAAGGTGACCTCTATGTGGACACTGTGCAGTTTTCACTTTCAACAGTATATTTGTCTCATTCTAGCAATAGTGCAGGTCGATTGCACCGATCTCATACAGTCTCTTTCTCTCTCCCTCTTTATATAATTTACTATTATTATTATTATATTATATTATCTATATTATTAATTATTATTATTTTATTATTTATAATATTATTAGTATTATTAGTATTATTTTATTATTAAAATCTTATATTATTATTAATTTAATATTTATTAATATTATTATTATAAGGATATTACTTGTTTGAGGCCGAAAGGTCTAGTAATATATAGGCGCCTAATTCGTACTATGGGACTCATCAGTGGCACCTCACCGGTTCCGTCGATTCTTGAGGTGAAATAACCCCTCTAAAGCCGTAAGCTCGACTGCCGGTCACCACAAAGTCAAGGTAATACCATCATCCTACTTTGGGTGACTTAGTTTTTACTCGGAGCTTGATACTTTAGGGATTCTTTCACCTCAAGGAATCGACGGAAAGATGGAGGGTTTGCTAAGATGAGTCCTCCCAATAGGACCGAAATAAGCGCCTATATAGCACTAGGGACCTTTGTCTCAAAAATAAGTAATATCCTTATCAGATTAAACATTTTGAGGGTCTGTAAAAAAAGCAGCAGATAGCAGAAGTATATTATTATTATATATTATTATTATTATTATTATTATATTATTATATTGTCATTGTTATATTATTATTATTATTATTTTTATTATTTTTATTATTATTATTATATTATTATTATTATATTACGACATATCATGCAGTTCCTTCTTCATAAAGGACGTAGTGCCAGAAATAAAGCTATTTTCTTGGGAAGTAGCGATTTCTTGTATCACCATTTAGTGGCAATCATTCTTTCATTGCCATTATAAAGACGTTGGCTTCTTCCAAATCGGAACAAAATCACTAGCAGCGAGTAGTTTCGATCCACAGACCTCTGGGATATGGGCCCAGCACGCTTGCACTGCGCCGCTCTTCTTATAAGCAAACCTTTGACTACCTGAAATGGGTTGTTATACGTTATAAAGATAGTGAGTTCTAAGTATCACCAATTAATGACAATCATTCTTTTCAATGTTATGGCGAAAGCATAAATTTTTCGAAATAACGACAAAAGTATTAGGAGCGTGTACAGCGATAACGGTGTTGTGTACAGTTGCCATGTTCACCACCTATTAAGTGTACAAATATGACTCCGACGTTTTTACAGTTTAAACATTCAATTAATACAAAAGATATTCATACCTAGTTTATTTAAAGATAAATATCTTCATTAACTATAACATTTTCCTCATATTGGGTAATTTGTTTATGCCACTGTAGAAAAACTTGACAGGTAAAATTGATAAGATTTGACCAAATTTTTTTTTAAACCTTGCTAATTTTGATCTGAATATCGTAATTTCCAGTCATTTCATCATCATCGTCCTCCCATCGGAACAGAGCTCTGTTAGATTTTTCATCATTAATTGAGCCAACATGTCATGTGGTCTGGTAAGGGCTCTTGTACAGCCCGAGACACGTGTTTCGTAAGGAGTGTGACGCTCCCGAGAGAACTGGCTATGAAAAGATCGACAGACGTCGGGTTCTGCCCGGCTGATGAGTCTGTAAGGCCGAAACACGTGTCTCGGGCTGTACAAGAGCCCTTACCAGACCACATGACATGTTGGCTCAAATAATGGTGAAAGGATATATTGAAATTTGAGCGTGATCTAAACAAAGCACTCGAGATAAAGGTATAGCTCTCTTAGATTGTTAGTAATCATTCGAGAGCGTAAGTTCCAGTGATTTCAACGCTTTGCTTACTTCATGAGAGTCATAACCAAGATTTAGTCGCATAGTGAACGGCCCCTGTCAATTACTAATTGCTTCGATGTTTACGGTCAATCATTTATTATCGGGTGCACCCGCAAAGAGGAGCAGAAAAAGCGTTTGTGCGTTAGTATTTGGAGAACGCCGTTCACTAAGAGCTTAAAACATTCATGTAAAAGTTTCATCGACTTAGATCAAACAGTATTTCTCTGAGCTCTTGGCACAACAGTGTAACTTTTCCACGCTTTGAAGAGGGCGAAATCGTCGAAACGTTTGACTGAGTATATTGCACGTCCATTTGACTCGTACAAGCTCTGAATAAGACGAAACCACCGAAATATCAAGCACTGTTGATGTAGTATATTGCAGCAAATGAATTATTTTCTTAACAACCTCGTGTCAGCTCATCAAGAAGTGAGCAGCTTAGGCATCTCAGTTGAGACCCTTCAAAAGTCGTCATATTAATTAGTACTAATTTCCTTGTTCCTCTGTTCGTAATTCCAGTGCAGACCAGGGGAACTATTTTGAGTTCTAGAGAAACAGCGCAATTTATTTTTGTTTCGTTAAATTCTAATTGAAAGACAGCACTGCTTGCTGATGTGTTTTGCTGACAATATTTCAGGATCCGCAATTTCGTTATTACAGAAACTACCAGGGAAGACAATCGTTTGAGACTATCTGAAGAAGGCTGAGGTTCGAGCACATCATAGATCCGTTCAATTGCCTGCAAGCAATCTCAAACCTATGACCGGAGAGTGTGTGAGTAGAACGGCCTTGATACATCTGACTATGATTATGAGTGCCTAGGTTGTCTCATTCAACCACATTACTAATGAACACTTCTATGTACACATTTTACTTCTCTTTTTTTGTAGAGGAGAAGCTGCCACTTCAGTACTTCTCTTATTACTTCATCTTGATAAGTTCACTTTTTTGCTATCAGTAAACTCACTGATGATAGTCCGTTGTTGTTTTTCTCTTATAAATATGCTTACAAACTTGGCGCAATATTTTCCTTAGCACAAACGACATATAGCATAACAAACACTGCCATCCTTTCGCCTATCCGATTCACCCAAAATCGCTTGTGCACCGTGTCAGTACATAGATAGTACTTCTACATTTATTTCGAAAAATCTGCTTATGTAGGACATCTTCATTTTCTTTATTTTTTCAGTGTGTTCAGTAATAAAAGTGAGATATACTTTCTATTTTTGTATTTCACCTGAATCACGTCAATGTGTTCTGGTTTTTAGACAAGTATATTTTTAATCATCAAAACCGTTCTTCATAACTGTTTACCGATCCGATAATTGTCAACTTCCGTTATTTCATGAGCAAGTGAAATGCACTGATATTGAAAAGGTTCTCCAAAAAATTGATGAAGTGACATTACATCTCAAGTGCAGTATCACTTCGATTATCGAATCGCTGTTGTCTTATTAAAGTCTCTTCTATCAAATTTTCTCTCCCACTGATAATTGGACTCTCTTTAGCGGCGACAAAAATCTAAATCCCACTGAAGAACTACCATAGCGCATTGTAATGCTTTGTGCTCGCCGCGCTGTCTCACCGCCCGCCGCACAGGAAATCAGCGCTGTCCCATCGTGTTAATCATGTCCTCCTAGGCTTTTTGTCAAACGATGAGACCATCGGGTCGGTGGCCTTTCTGTGGTCCGTTTGAAATTTTTGGAACATTCAGTAGCGGCTCTTGCCCATCGGTTGCTGTTGAAATGCATTATGTGTCCGGCCGACCTTCTCCTTGATAGGTTAGTGTATATTAGGTGTACAAATATGACTCTGCCGTTTAATTATTTTTGGAAGTGGAGACATGAAAATTCTTTGCTTTTTTCGAAAGTGCGCTAAAAACGTTAGTTGTAAGTATACCTTTTTTTACAGAACATTTTATATGATGGTTTTTAGGACTTTGAAGATGACGACTTTTGTACCATAGAAGTAAAGGAAGACTATTTTGTATCACATAGCGATCATAAAAAAGGATTGAATTTCATTTTGACAGTCCGTTGCGCAAACGATCATGGGCCTATCCCGGATAAGCAGCAAAGTCTAGTGCAAAACGTAATAATCATGGAAAGATTGTTAGTTGTGCATTTGATGGGATCAGAAAGGCGTGCCTACTACAAGCTTTCTAAATGTTGTGATTCGCATGGTTAATACAGCACTTTATCTATAATAACTGGCCAAATTAAATCATGAGTTGCAAATAAAATAATCGGAATGGACCTTAAGATACGACAAAGTGATTTTGCAGCATGATAACGCTCGACCTCATGTTGCAAAACCGATCAAAAACCTCACAAAACAGCTGAAGTGGGAGGTTTTGGGTATCACCTGACCCGCCTTACTCTCCCAGCATTGCACAGTCGGATGACCACTTGAAAGTACCAAATTCGAATCAAAATTAGCAAGGTTTAAAAAAATTTTTTATCAGATCGTACCAATTTTACCTATCAAGTCTTTCTTCAATGGCATTCACAAATTACCCAATATCTGGAAATGTAGTTAATGATGGAATTTATATTTGAATAAACTTAGGCATAAGGATTTTTTCGTATTACCTGAATGTTTAAACTGTAAAAAACGTCGAAGTCATATTTGTACACTAATAGATGGTGAACTTGACAAGTGTGCACAACACCGTTACCGCTGTGTACGCTGCTAATACTTTTGCCATTATTTAAAAAAAAAAATTCATGCCTTAGCCATAACGATGAAAAGAATGATTGTCATTGATTGGTGATACTTCAAACTCACTATCTCTATACGTATAACAGTCCATTTCAGGTGGTCAAGGGCTCGATAATAAGCAGCGTGGCGCAGTGGAAGCGTGCTGGGCCCATAACTCAAAGGTCGGTGGATCGAAACGACTCGCTGCTACTCTTTCGCTCTGATTTGGTAGAACTCAACGTCTTTATGATAGCAATGAAAGGAATGCTTGCCCTCAACTGGTGATACAAACAATCACTATTTTCCAAGAGAATAGCTTTATTTCTGCACGACGTCCTTCGTGAAGAAAGAAATTGCATGATATTATTGTGGTAATAATAATAATAATAGTAATAATAATAATAATAATAATATAATAATAATAATAATAATAATAATAGAGAGAAAGAGATAGAAAGAGAGAATTTATGAGATCGGTACAATCGAACTGCACTATTGTTAGAATGAGACAAATATATTGACGAGAGTGGAAACTGCACAGTACCGGCATAAAGGTCACTTTGATGGTTCGAAAGCTCGCAGAAATACGATTTTGGGTGTAGAAAGGGAAAGACAACAGTGACGGCTCTGAGATCGTAATGCGAATCCTGGAATGCGATTCATTAACATCAGCGCGGAAAACCCTCGAAGCCTTTCAGATAAAATTCCAAAAGCCTCAGAACGCAGAGGAAAGAAGAGTGTCGAAATGTAACAAATGATAAGACCCTATGTTTCAGATTAGTTTTCTACTTCAAGTGAGGCTCATTTATTATGTAACAACACACTGGTGACCTCTCCTACATAGGTACTCAGGCGGTCGCTCTCTACTCATTCGTATGCAGATTTTCTTGCATCAGTTATATCGGCTAACTTTTGCTTTTTTCGTGCAGGCCCTAGTCGGCTAGGTTTTTTCTGTGTTAGAAACTCGGCGGAGGAAATTAGTTCATCAGTTGTCTGCGAAGAAATGTCTCCCTTCATATAGCAGGTGGTCCATTAGGCTCATCATAAAACCGTCTGCACGACGCCCGGTTGATCTAAGATTCGTGCCCTCGCTGCGTATATCGTCTTTTAGTAGATGTATCCTCTCTCATCACATACTTCAAGCGGTTTTGATCCATATCTATTCTGTTTACAAAGAAAGTAGTGGCACTGCTTGACTTTCTTCAATGGGCGACATATTCGTCAGTTAATAAATTCCTCACTTTCTATACACATCATTTCAATCCCTGCTGACAAGTAACAGCAGTTGGCGTATCTTGCACAAGGTGTTCTTGATCGCACCACCTAACAAGTGCTAGATGCCACAATTTATGACTTTGGGAAACCTGTCTGTCGGTGTAATAACGGTTCCAAACTGAGGCTGTTGAAAGTTGAGTGGCTGCCATAGCAATCTTTCAATTCAACCATGGAATTGCAGTGGTGTTGCAGCACAAGCCAACGATTTTCTCATCTCAATGCCTTGTTTTCCTACTTTTCGTTTTTCTGCTTCCCAAAGGTGTATGACTGCTACAGAACCAATTACCAAACAAGCCTCAACAACATTTCGTGAGAATCGACCGACTTGCGACAATAGCACAAAACGCTGTTTGAAAAGTGTTCTAGTTCGCTGCAGAGAAGTGGGAGGCGAGTGAGGAGGGTATCAAGCGGCACACATTTATCCATGAGTCACCGAAACTCCTTTACTTAATTGTCAAAACCACTATCTTCAAAAAACAAGGACTGAAATATGCAAAGGAGAAAAGGCATTACAATGATACAGTCGATGATTACATATATTGCAGACAGATTACTGATGAAGAGTCTGGTGTATTGATGAAAGGCTGCAACGACTTAAGACGGTCTTCTTACTGAAGTTATCTGAACAGTGGGGACTGGACGAAGCAGAGGAAACCAGAAAACTGACATTCGACTAGAAAGACCTACATAGAGGATATAAAATCGGTAAGAAATCAGAAGAAATAGAGCGATAAAAAAAGTGTTTTATGTATTCAGTGGAGTCTCAACCTTTGAAAAAACTAGTAATCAAAAAATTCATTGTAAGTTATCGATGAAGTGGGATCGCATGTGATGTACAGCACTGTTTTTGGCAATCATTGATTGCTTATCAAATTCAATCAAGTGTTCTTTGACACCCGCTATAACAATTACGCGCTCACATACTCACTATACTTGAATGCAAACCATCCAGTCAATTCTTCATGCAAATGATGGATGTCTCGAAACTTCTTCTTGTCCAAGCAGTGCTCCAATATATGAAGATATGGGAACCGGAAGGGACAGATCTGGCGATTACGGCGGATGATTCAAGTGCTCCGAGCCCAAATCGGTCAACTTCTTCTTTTCTTCTTGGCAACGTGTGGCCTTGTATTGTATTGAAGCAAAAACTCGGCGACGGCGGTGACGTGGATGCTGCTTGATTGCAACGGTCCAGTTGCTGGCAATATCGCTTAGTGTTGATCGTCTGAGCGGCTTGCAACAAGTTCCAATGAATCAGCCCATTCGGTTTTAGAAAGTAATCAACAGTGCTTTTGGTCCAAATCGATTTGATCTCGGTGTTGGTGTTCCCTGCTGAATTGGTGACAGTCACCGATTTGGACGACGTTGGCCTTGAAGAGGATATATTTCTTATCAATGGTGACAATTCTGTTCAGAAAACGAGGAGCGGCGACGACGACGAAGACGAGCTTGCGCAGTTTGCTTTCTCTTGTTCTTTTGAGCATGTGTGAGATCGTGCGGAATCCGATTGCCCTTGCTCCATTTCTTGCCTACATTTCTAAATTCTTCTGGATCTCTCCGTTCAGATAGCGGAAATCATCGGCCAAATCACTGCTTCACAAAGTTGTATCTTTTTCAATCTCTTCAATGATTGATTCTCGATCAATTTCACGCAGTCTTCCGCACCTTCGTTGATCGACCAAATCAGTATCTCCATTGTAAAACTTTGCCGACCATTCATGCGTCATTCCACCCACAAATTAGCGGCCTTCCGCACGATTGATGTTGTCAAATGCAGTCTGAAAATTACGCCTCAACTGAAACTCGTAAATCAGTAAGTTGACATTGAATTCCCGTGACGGCTCCATTGCTGGACATATGTGTGCAAAAATATATTAGGCGCGAAATTGACTTGTTGCCGGAGAGTTGGCAGTATTGCATCCAGGCAGATGGAGAATATTTCAATCAATGTTATCTGTTATTTTCGATTACTTGAAAAATAAATTTTTGAATTTTTGGAACAACTTCGGAAGTTCAGTTGGAGACCTAAGATCGAAGATGATTCAAGGTTGACAATGGAAATAAAAGAAAAATGACTGGAATGAAAACTCATAAGAATAGATTGGAGCCTTTTCCGTTAAACGACAGAGTGGTGTACAGTATTGCAGTGCTCCATTATCTCACCACCCGATAATGAAAGCACATTTCAAGGAGTTCGCAACCTGCTCATACTGGCGAGAATGACGAGAACAGCTTGAAGCTTTGTAGTGTTTCACTGGCCTTCGCAGGTCTCTGTAAAAGCGAATTTGAAGAACGTTGGCAGTGTCAGTGCTAGCGAGAAGAAAGAAAATAGGTAAAGCGTTGACGTGTTTCACGGTTCACTGTAGACGTTTGTAAAAGCATATTTGAAACACGTCGCACTGTGCTAGCACTAGGCAGAAGAACGAGAGCAGTTTGAAGCGATGCCGTGTTTCACGGCTCTCTATAGACGTGGTAAAAGCACGTTGAAGGACGTCGCGCCGTGCTTGTACCAGATGGAAGGAGAACAGTTTGAGGCGCTGCCGCGCTTCACGGCTCCTCGTAGATGTTTGTAAAAGCATATTTCAAACACGTCGCACTGCGCTAGCAGTAGGGAGAAGAACGAGAGCAGAATGAAGCATTGTCGTGTTTCACGCCGCCCTGTGGACGTTTGTACGAGCATATTTGGAGGACGTCGGGCCGTGCTAGTACTAGCGGGAAGAACGAGAACAGTTCAAAGCGTTGCCGGGCTTCGCGGCTCTCTGTAGACGTTTATAAGAGCATATTTGGAGGACCTTCGTGCCGTGCTAGTACGAGCTGAGAGAAACGAGAACAGTTTGAAGCGTTGCCGTGCTTCGCGGCTCCTGTAGACGTTGTATGAGCATAATTGGAGGACCGTCGCAACGTGCTAGTACTAGCGGGAAAACGCGAGCAGTGTGAAGCGTAACCGTGCTTCACGGCTCCTGCAGACGTTTGTGTAGTGCTAGTACTAGCGGGAAGAACGAGAACAGTTCAAAGCGTTGCCGGGCTTCGCGGCTCCCTGTAGACGTTTATAAGAGCATATTTGGAGGACATCGTGCCGGGCTAGTACGAGCGGGAGAGAAACGAGAACAGTTTGAAGCGTTGCCGTGCTTCGCGGCTCCCTGTAGACGTTTGTATGAGCATAATTGGAGGACCGTCGCAACGTGCTAGTACTAGCGGGAAAAAACGCGAGCAGTGTGAAGCGTAACCGTGCTTCACGGCTCCCTGCAGACGTTCGTGTAGTGCTAGTACGAGCGGGAGGAAACGAGAACAGCTTGAAGAGTTGCCGTGCTTCGCGGCTCCCTGTGGACGATTGTAGGAGCATAATTGGAGGACCGTCGCAACGTGCTAGTACTAGCGGGAAAAACGCGAGCAGTGTGAAGCGTAACCGTGCTTCACGGCTCCCTGCAGACGTTCGTGTAGTGCTAGTACTAGAGGGAAGAACGAGAACAGTTCAAAGCGTTGCCGGGCTTCGCGGCTCCCTGTAGACGTTTATAAGAGCATATTTGGAGGACGTCGGGCCGTGATAGTACTAGCGGGAAGAACGAGAACAGTTTGAAGCGTTGCCGTGCTTCAGGGCTCCCTGCAGACGTTTGTATGAGCATATCTGTAGAACCATCGTGCCGTGTTAGTACTAGCGGGCAGAACGAAAGCAGCGTAAAGCGTTACCGCGCTTCACGACTCCGTAGAGACGTTTGTAAGAGCATATTTGGAGGACGTCGCGGCGAGCTAGTACTAGGTGGAAGAACGAGAAGAGTATGAAGCGCTGCCGTGCTTCACGGATACCTATAGACGTTTGTAGAGAGAATAATTGGAGGACCGTCTTGCCGTGATAGTACAAGCGGGAAGAACGAGAACAGTTAGAAGCGTTGCCGTGCTTCACGACTAATTGTAGACGTTTGTAAGAGCATATTTAGAGGAGCGTCGTGCCGTGATAGTACTAGCGGGAAGAACGAGAACAGTTTGAAGCGTTGCCGTGCTTCAGGGCTCCTTGCAGACGTTTGTATGAGCATATCTGTAGAACCGTCGCGCCATGATAGTACTAGCGGGAAGAACGAGAATAGTTTGAAGCGTCGCCGTGTTTCACGGCTCCCTGTAGACGTTTGTAAGAGCATATATGGAGGAAAGTCGTGCCGTGTAGAACTAGCGGGAAGGGTGAGAACAGTTTGAAGCGTTGCCGCGCTTCACGGCTCCCTGTAGACGTATGTAAGAGAATATTTGGAAAACCGTCGTGCCGTGCTAGTGCCAGCGGGAAGAACGAGAACAGTTTGAAGCGTTGCCGTGCTTCAGTGCTCCTTGCAGACGTTTATATGAGCATATCTGTAGAACCGTCGTGCCGTGTTAGTACTAGCGAGCGGAACGAGAGCAGCGTAAAGCGTTACCGCGCTTCACGACTCCGTAGAGACGTTTGAAACAGCATATTTGGAGGACGTCGCGGCGAGCTAGTACTAGGTGGGAAGAACGAGAACAGTATGAAGCGTTGCCGTGCTTCACTTCTCCCTGTAGACGTTTGTAACAGCATATTGGAAGACCGTCGTGCCGTGCTAGAACTGGCGTGAAGTACGAGAACAGTATTGAAGTGTTGCCGTGCTTCACGGCTACCTGTAGACGTTTGTAAGAACATATTTGGAGGACGTCGCGCCGAGCTAGTACTAGGTGGAAGAACGAGAACAGTATGAAGCGTTGCCGTGCTTCACAGCTAATTGTAGACGTTTGTAGGAGAATAATTGGAGGACGTCGCGCCGTGCTAGAACTAGCGGGAAGGGCGAGAACAGTTTGAACCGTTACCGCGCTTCACGACTCCGTACAGACGTTTGTAAGAGCATATTTGGAAAACCGTCGCGCCCTGCTAGTACTAGGGGGAAGAACGAGAACAGTATTGAAGCGTTGCCGTGCTTCACAGCTAATTGTAGACGTTTGTAGGAGAATAATTGGAGGACCGTCTTGCCGTGATAGTACGAGCGGGAAGAACGAGAACAGTTAGTAGCGTTGCCGTGCTTCAGGACTAATTGTAGACTTTTGTAGGAGCATAACTGGAGGACCGTCGTGCCGTGATAGTACAAGTGGGAAGAACGAGAGCAGTTTGAAGCGTTGCCGTGCTTCACGGCTAATTGTAGACGTTTATAATAGCATATATAGAGGAGCGTCGTGTCGTGATAGTACTAGCGGGAAGAACGAGAACTGTTTGAAGCGTTGCCGTGCTTCGCGGCTCCCTGTAGACGTTTATAATAGCATATTTAGAGGAGCGTCGTGTCGTGATAGTACTAGTGGGAGGAAGGTGAGCAGTGTGAAGCGTTGCCGTGCTTCACGGCTCCCTGTAGAAGTTTGTAAGAGCATATTTGGAGGACAGTCTTGCCGTGCTAGTACAAGCGGGAAGAACGAGAACAGTTTGAAGCGTTGCCGTGCTTCACAGCTAATTGTAGACGTTTGTAGGAGCATAAATGGATGACCGTCTTGCCGTGCTAGTACTATCGGGAAGAACGTAAGCAGTGTGAAGCGTTGCCGTGCTTCACGGCTCCCTGTCGACGTTTGTAAGAGCATATTTAGAGGAGCGCTGTGTCGTGATAGTACTAGCGGGAGGAACGAGAACAGTTTGAAGCGATTGCCGCGCTTCACTGCTCCCTGTAGACGTTTTTAAGAGCATATTTGGAGAACGTCGCGCCGTGCTATTATTGGGGGAAGAAAGAGAACAGTATTGAAGTGTTGCCGTGCTTCGCGGCTCCTGTAGACGTTTACAGGAGCATAATTGGAGGACGTCTTGCCGTGATAGCACAAGCGGGAAGAACTAAGCAGTGTGAAGCGTTGCCGTGCTTCACGGCTCCCTGTCGACGTTTGTAAGAGCATATTGAGAGGAGCGCTGTGTCGTGATAGTACTAGCGGGAGGAACGAGAACAGTTTGAAGCGATGCCGCGCTTCACTGCTCCCTGTAGACGTTTTAAGAGCATATTTGGAGAACGTCGCGCCGTGCTAGTATTGGGGGAAGAACGAGAACAGTACTGAAGTGTTGCCGTGCTTCGCGGCTCCCTGTAGACGTTTGCAGGAGCATAATTGGAGGACCGTCGTGCCGTGATAGCACAAGCGGGAAGAACTAAGCAGTGTGAAGCGTTGCCGTGCTTCACAGCTAATTGTAGACGTTTGTAGGAGCATAACTGGAGGACCGTCTTGCCGTGCTAGTACAAGCGGGAAGAACGAGAACAGTTCGAAGCGTTGCCGTGCTTCACGGCTAATTGTAGACGTTTGTAGGAGAATAATTGGAGGACCGTCTTGCCGTGATAGTACAAGCGGGAAGAACGAGAACAGTTAGTAGCGCTGCCGTGCTTCACGACTAATTGTAGACGTTTGTAGGAGCATAATTGGAGGACCGTCTTGCCGTGATAGTACAAGCAGTAAGAACGAGAACAGTTTGAAGCGTTGCCATGCTTAACGGCTAATTGTAGACGTTTGTAGGAGCATAACTGGAGGACGTCTTGCCGTGATAGTACAAGCGGGAAGAACGAGAACAGTTCGAAGCGTTGCCGTGCTTCACGGCTCCCTGTAGAAGTTTGTAAGAGCATATTTGGAGGACAGTCTTGCCGTGATAGTACAAGCGGGAAGAACGAGAACAGTTTGAAGCGTTGCCGTGCTTCACAGCTAATTGTAGACGTTTGTAGGAGCATAATTGGATGACCGTCTTGCCGTGCTAGTACTATCGGGAAGAACGTAAGCAGTGTGAAGCGTTGCCGTGCTTCACGGCTCCCTGTCGACGTTTGTAAGAGCATATTTAGAGGAGCGCCGTGTCGTGATAGTACTAGCGGGAGGAACGAGAACAGTTTGAAGCGATGCCGCGCTTCACTGCTCCTGTAGACGTTTTTAAGAGCATATTTGGAGAACATCGCGCCGTGCTAGTATTGGGTTGAAGAAAGAGAAACAGTATTGAAGTGTTGCCGTGCTTCGCGGCTCCCTGTAGACGTTTGCAGGAGCATAATTGGATGACCGTCTTGCCGTGATAGCACAAGCGGGAAGAACTTAAGCAGTGTGAAGCGTTGCCGTGCTTCACAGCTAATTGTAGACGTTTGTAGGAGAATAATTGGAGGACCGTCTTGCCGTGATAGTACAAGCGGGAAGAACGAGAACAGTTAGTAGCGCTGCCGTGCTTCACGACTAATTGTAGACGTTTGTAGGAGCATAATTGGAGGACCGTCTTGCCGTGATAGTACAAGCGGAAGAACGAGAACAGTTTGAAGCGTTGCCATGCTTAACGGCTAATTGTAGACGTTTGTAGGAGCATAACTGGAGGACCGTCTTGCCGTGATAGTACAAGCGGGAAGAACGAGAACAGTTCGAAGCGTTGCCGTGCTTCACGGCTCCCTGTAGAAGTTTGTAAGAGCATATTTGGAGGACCGTCTTGCCGTGATAGTACAAGCGGGAAGAACGAGAACAGTTTGAAGCGTTGCCGTGCTTCACAGCTAATGTAGACGTTTGTAGGAGCATAATTGGATGACCGTCTTGCCGTGCTAGTACTATCGGGAAGAACGTAAGCAGTGTGAAGCGTTGCCGTGCTTCACGGCTCCCTGTCGACGTTTGTAAGAGCATATTTAGAGGAGCGCCGTGTCGTGGTAGTACTAGCGGGAGGAACGAGAACAGTTTGAAGCGATTGCCGCGCTTCACTGCTCCCTGTAGACGTTTTTAAGAGCATATTTGGAGAACGTCGCGCCGTGCTAGTATGGGGGGGGAAGAAAGAGAACAGTATTGAAGTGTTGCCGTGCTTCGCGGCTCCCTGTAGACGTTTGCAGGAGCATAATTGGAGGACCGTCTTGCCGTGATAGTACAAGCGGGAAGAACGAGAACAGTTCGAAGCGTTGCCGTGCTTCACGGCTCCCTGTAGAAGTTTGTAAGAGCATATTTGGAGGACAGTCTTGCCGTGATAGTACAAGCGGGAAGAACGAGAACAGTTTGAAGCGTTGCCGTGCTTCACAGCTAATTGTAGACGTTTGTAGGAGCATAATTGGAGGACCGCAAGTGGCTAGTACTTGCGGGAAGAACGAGAACAGTTTGAAGCGTTGCCGTGCTTCACAGCTACTTGTAGACGTTTGTAGAAGCATAATTGGATGACGGTCTTGCCGTGATAGTACAAGCGGGAAGAACGAGAACAGTTCGAAGCGTTGCCGTGCTTCACAGCTAATTGTAGACGTTTGTAGAAGCATAATTGGAGGACCGTCTTGCCGTGATAGTACAAGCGGGAAGAACGAGAACAGTTCGAAGCGTTGCCGTGCTTCACAGCTAATTGTAGACGTTTGTAGAAGCATAATTGGAGGACCGTCTTGCCGTGATAGTACAAGCGGGAAGAACGAGAACAGTTCGAAGCGTTGCCGTGCTTCACAGCTAATTGTAGACGTTTGTAGAAGCATAATTGGAGGACCGTCTTGCCGTGATAGTACAAGCGGGAAGAACGAGAACAGTTCGAAGCGTTGCCGTGCTTCACAGCTAATGTAGACGTTTGTAGAGCATAATTGGAGGACCGTCTTGCCGTGATAGTACAAGCGGGAAGAACGAGAACAGTTCGAAGCGTTGCCGTGCTTCACAGCTAATGTAGACGTTTGTAGAAGCATAATTGGAGGACCGTCTTGCCGTGATAGTACAAGCGGGAAGAACGAGAACAGTTCGAAGCGTTGCCGTGCTTCACGGCTCCTTGTAGACGTTTGTAAGAGCACATTTAGATTAGCGTCGTGCCGTGCTAGTACATGCGGGAAGAACGAGAACAGTTTGAAGGGTTGCCGTGCTACACAGCTAATTGTAGACGTTTGTACGAGCATAATTGGAGGACGTCGTGCCGTGATAGTACTAGCGGGAAGAACGAGAACAGCTTGAAGCTTTGCAGTGCTTCAGGGCTCCTTGTAGACGTTTCTAAGAGCATATTTAGAGGAGCGTCGCGCTGTGACAGTACTAACGGGAAGAGCGAGAACAGTTTGAAGCGTTGCCAGTGCTTCTAGGCTCCTTGTAGACGTTTGTAAGAGCATATTTGAATGACTCGCAAGTGGCTAGTACTTGCGGGAAGAACGAGAACAGTTTGAGGCGATGCCGCGCTTCACATGCTCCCTGTAGACGTTTTTAAGATGATATTTGAAGAACGTCGCGCCGTGCTAGTATTGGCGGGAAGAAAGAGAGACAGTATTGAAGCGTTGCCGTGCTTCACGCTCCGACTTTAGACATTTGTAAGAGCATATTTGGAGTACCGTCATGCCGTGCTAGTACTAGCGAGAAGAACGAGAGCAGTGTGAAGCGTTGCCGTGCTTCACGGCTCTCTGATGACGTTTGTAAGAGCATATTTGAAGGACGCGCAACGTGGCTAGTACTAGCGGGAAGAACGAGAACAGTTTGAGGCGATGCCGCGCTTCACTGCTCCCTGTAGACGTTTGTAAGAGCATATTTAGAGGAACGTCGCGCCGTGCTAGTACAGCGGAAAGAACGAGAACAGTTTGAAGCGTTGCCGTGCTTAACGACTCCTGTAGACTTTTGTAGGAGCATAATTGGAGGACCGTCGTGCCGTGCTAGTACTAGCGGGAAGAACGAGAACAGCTTGAAGCGTTACAGTGCTTCAGGGCTCCTGTAGACGTTTGTAAGAGCATATTTGAAGGACCGTCAAGTGGCTGGTACTTGCGGGAAGAACGAGAACAGTTTGAAGCGTTGCCATGCTTAACGACTCAATAGTAGACGTTTGTAGGAGCATAATTGGAGGACCGTCGTGCCGTGCTAGTACTAGCGGGAAGAGCGAGAACAGTTTGAAGCGTTGCCGTGCTTCAGGGCTCCTGTAGACGTTTGTAAGAACATATTTGAAAGACCGCAACGTGCTGGTACTTGCGGGAAGAACGAGAACAGTTTGAAGCGATGCCGCGCTTCAATGCTCCCTGTAGACGTTTGTAAGAGCATATTTGAGAGAACGTCGCGCCGTGCTAGTACTGGGAGGAAGAACAGAGAACAGTATTGAAGTGTTGCCGTGCTTCAGCTGCTGACTGTAGACATTTGTAAGAGCATATTGGAAGTAACGTCATGCGCCGTGCTAGTACTAGCGAGAAGAACGAGAGCAGTGTGAAGCGTTGCCGTGCTTCACGGCTCCCTGATGACGTTTGTAAGAGCATATTGGAGGACCGGAGCCGTGCTAGTACTAGCGGGAAGAACGAGAGCAGTGTGAAGCGTTGCCGTACTTCACCTTCCCTTTAGACGTTTGTAAGAGCACATTTGGATGACCGTCGCTGTCGTGCTAGAACTAGCGAGAATAACGAGAACAGTTTGATGCGTTGCCGTGCTTCACGGCTAATTGTAGACGTTTATAAGAGCATATTTGGAGGACCGTCTTGACGTGCTAGTACTAGCGCGAAGAACATGAGCAGTGTGAGGCGTTGCCGTGTTTCACGGCTACCTTTAGACGTTTGTAAGAGCATAATTGGAGGACCGTCGCGCAGTGCTAGTACTAGCGGGAAGAACGAGAGCAGTTTGAAGCGCTTGCCGTGCTTCACGGCTCCATGAGACGTTTGTATGAGGCATATTTGAAGGACCAGCGCCGTGCTAGTACTGTGCGGGAAGCACGAGAGCAGTTTGAAGCGTTGCCGTGCTTCACGATTCCCTGTAGACGTTGTAAGAGCATATTTGGAGGACGTCGCGCCGTGCTAGAACTAGCTGGAAGAACGAGAACAGTTGAAGCGTTGCCGTGCTTCAGGCTCCGTGTAGACGTTTGTATGAGCATATTTGAAGAACTTCGCGCCGTGCTAGTACTAGCGGGAGGGAACGAGAACAGTTGAAGCGTTGCATGCTTCACGGATCCCTGTATAGACGTTTGTAAGAGCATATTTGAGGACGTCGCGCCGTGCTAGTACTGACGGGAAGAACGAGAACAGTATGAAGCGTTGCCGTGCTTCACGGCTCTCTGTAGACGTTTGTATGAGCATATCTGCAGACTGTCGCGCCGTGCTAGTACTAGCGGAAGAACGAGAACAGTTTTGAAGCGATGCCGTGCTTCGCGGCTCTCTGTAGACGTTTGTAAAAGCATATTTGAAGACGTCTCGCTGTGCTGTAGCACTAGCGAGAAGAACGAGAGCAGTTTAAAGGGATGCCGTGTTTCATGTCTCTTCTATAGACGTTTGTTAAAGCATATTTGAAGGACGTCGCATTGTGCTTGTATTATCGAGAAGAATGAGAACACTTTAAACCGTTGCAGTGTTTCACGGCCTTCATAGATCCTTGTAAAACCATATTTGGAACATGTATCGCCGTGGTAGTACTAGCGAAAGTTTTTTGTAGTGTCAGTATCTACGTTTTATTCCGAGAGTTGACGATATGTTGAAAAAATCCCAGTTGAATAACGGTATTCGAACGCGCTCGCCCCGTTCCTGTCCCGCCTCCCGCTCCGTGATTGGCCCAGTAAGTGAAGTTGCCGAAAGTGTAGAATTCCATCTCGTTTGCCCTGCTAACTATATTTCCAGAAACTAAGCACACCTTTGAACTATGTATCACTGTGCTATGAATAAGAATAAATAAGTCAGTTAACACTACAATCACTGTGACGATATCCAGGAAGTCAGGAGATCCTAATTTCTTCCAATAATGGTATGATATCATCATCACCTGATCGTGAATAAAAGTTACATTGAGACCATGAACCTCAACGTCAGAAAATTGTTACCTGTGGTCATTTGGCGCCACACAAATTCAGCCATGTAGCTTGTTCTTTGGTCTCTGGTGAAGTAAGAGGTTTATAGGTAGATAAATTGTGAAGGGATGCCACAGCGACGACTTGTCAGTAAAGTAATCGCCTGGTCCACCGCCTATTTCTATAATGATCCACCACACTATGAGGTAAAACGGCGGCAGCTATTGTTATTTTATTGAGGATTTTTTCACCTCATTAACAGTAACTTCAGATAAGAGCGCATAATTTTCATCCTGCGTAGAATTCTCTGCACGATGATACGCTTTCCGTGCTTCCATCGACTTAGATTCATGACAAAAATTAAGGCGAAAGGCGAAAGGTGCATCAATGCTATATAGGTGTGTTTTGAAAACCAGCGACGTGGAGTCGTAGCCAGGCATGCAAGCTTTAAAACGATCACTATGAAAGCTCCTGTCCAGCGAATGAGATCGGCTTAAGAGTTTGTCGCCGTCTAACATATAAGTACCGAAGTGATTATCGAGAAACTTCTACACCAAGGTTTTTCTCTTCACAGTCCCCGTCGTGAAAAAAAAGATTGAGCTACTCATTAACAGATAGAAGATAGTTTTTAAAAAAAAACCATGTGTACGAAAGTGAACAAATCGAATTGGATGGTTCTCTGATTGAGAAGACGACCTCATACGTCTACTTTGGACGTTTAATAAACGTAGAGAACAACATGAAGGATTAAGTAGGCAGGAAAAGAAGAGCACATGGGCCGCATTTGTGCCTCTCAAAGAAGGCACTAGTTAGATAACGGGCCCCAAACTCTGTGCTCACCTTTTCGATGCAAAAGTTCTCCAGAGCTCTGTTACGCAGAAAAGACTCGAGCTGACGCTCAGTCACGTCAAAAAATCTGCGTACTCACTCGCAGGTCGCTTGAAGTAAAGTCTTCGAAAAGTCAACCGGACACCCGAATGGCCTAGACGGCTGTGCAGTTATAATCTACAGAAGTGCCTCATATTCATGATCCAGAAATATATTTATCACCAGCAAAATGCAGATAAGCCGGTTGTACGATAAGAAGAACAGATGACAGATGGACGAAAGGAACAGTGGAATGAATTATGAAAGAATTTGAGCGCCCTCTTGTAAGACCACCCAAACGATGGGTGGACGAGTTTTTAGTTGAAGTCAGCCATCTGTTTCCACAGATAGCAGCGACTTTGGATATACGGAATGATGCTCGTGCACGTCATCGTGCTTGAAGCAGAGCACCACCATGGACGACAGTCGCTTTTGCGAGAGAGAAAACAAAGGAAAAGAGGGGTAGTGCAAGTACTTATGTAAGTATGTGTATATTTACTTCTTTTTCTCCAAACACCACTTCAGCATTCCGTAGCTGATGAGATGAAGTAATTTCGACGTATACCATTACTTGTCCATTTGTTGTCGTGGTTCCCATTAAAACTGAAGGATGACTTTGTCGGAGTTAGTTAGTTTCAAAGTTGTATGCTAAGAATTGAAGTCACGTTAGAGGTGATTGAATAAATAACTTTTCCTTACTTGTGGTGCTCCACCGACGTATGTTAGAGCTGTTTTCTCGTAGACAACTGTAGCATCAATTTGACGACCACAAAAGGGTGAATAACTAGAACTGTCCACGGTCGTCCGTCTATGCCGTGCATCTTCATCTTTGGTGATCCTCACTCGATATCTTATATACAGAGTGTTTGTATGCTACTCACTTGTTTTTAGTGATTAGTTTCTCGGAGCAATTTGTCCTCCTGTCATCGGTAACACTATGAGCCAAAACAGAGCGTAGTGATAATTTGAAAACCGACTTTCCTTCGAACTTAGCTGTGCCTTTTGTGATGGCTTCTTCTCAAAACTTGATCGAAAGCAAGAGGGCTCTCACTGTTATAAGGAGATAAATGACATGTGAACTTATTCACTGAACAGGAAATTTTAAATAAGTGTCAATGATTAATCGAAAGCTTGAATCTCTGCCTACAGCTTCATATGACCGGTGTTCGAAAAAACCTTTTTCGACGTTGCTACGGACGGAAATTCCTTGTGTTTCACACGCGCTTATTTCTCGTTGAACAGAGTTCTTTCTTTGGACTATTGGTATTAGTCCGATAGCCCAATGTTTACTAATTCCAATGCTGTGCTTATTTTCCGGGAAAACCTTTCCCTGCCATGCAGCAGTTGAAATAATTGTGATTCACATGTTCAAAAAAGTGGTCTTTGAACAATTCATGGGCAGTTGCTTGAAACGGCAATGAGAGATGCACAACTATCGATCGATTTTCGATCGGCGTCACGTTAGTACAATCTTTGTTATTTAATTAGGATTTCTCTTTTCACTTCGAAAGAAAAATATAAGAAAGCATACGACTCTGTCACAAAAATTTTCTGAATTCCCCGATTATGCCTTGAATACGGATAAATCAATCATCGTTCTTATCACCTTGATGGAATCAGGAGGCCAGAATTTCATAACGCTTCCATCGGTGAATTGAAGACATTCAGATACTACGAGATTTTCTCTAAAGATTCATGTGCTGGAAAATCGATCAATCATCACGTCAGCCCACCTGCGGCCACACCCAACGGCCCGTGATTTGGCCAAAGATCATGTGCTCGCGCATGTGAATCAATCTTATTTTCCCTGCTGCGTTGCAGAAAAACGGTCTTCCCAGATTAAGCACAGCGTTGCAATTAGCAAAAATCACGCTATCGTAAGAATGCTAATAGTCCTGAGAAAGAGCTCTGCTCGGATAGAATATTGCGCGTGTGAGACTCAATATTATTTTGGACCTAATGGCGTTCTAGAAGGGTCATTTCGAAAAGCAACTACATGAGACTGCAGCGAGAGATTTAAGTTTATGGATGACTATCAACACTCCTTTTGATAGTTTCTCTCCAGCGAATGAGGTTAAATAATCATTTGTTTCCTTATAACCGGCTAACTCTCGTGAGGGTAAGTGAAGATTCACTCGGTGAACGAACTAACGTCCTCTTCTCTTTTGATGCCTGATGTGAAGTAGCTCTGGTAATTTACTCGCTTATTCACACCACGCGGGAATCAGTAATTTTGTTGTCCGTTGTTCTTGTGCGGTCACCGGGGTTGATTATTGATTTATCTCAATAAACAGCAGTGAATAATCCAGGAAACGTGTGACAATGTCCGGTTAACCTTTTAGGGACCACGTATGCCACTCATGTAAACGCGCATTTTCGTGGTTTTCTCGTCGAAAATGGATTTTTCACTAGATTTCAAATATTGATGCGATAGTTGAGAAAGCTGCGGTTTTGATGGTGTGAACAGCTCGTCGCTTGAACTTCACAGTGGGTATACTGATAATTGTATAGTGAAATTTGCACGTGGGGACAATTTATGACCTGAAAAAGATGATATTTCACCAAAAGCTTTCTATAAATGACTTCTGTAGTAAGGAGAACACCACAAGGCATGTGTGACATGGCGTGTCAGTGAAGTACTTATCATTATTGATAGGAAAAATTCTCATAAAATAACAAATGTTACCTATCTTTTTTCTGAACGAAATAACTCGAAATGTTTGATAGATCTTGCACGATATATACTTTCCACTTATTTCGAAAGGTCTTCTCAGAAAATTACCTTACATCATGGTCACGTTGGAACTCGTGCACACAAGTTCGCACCTCTTTTACGCGCTAAAGCACGAAGTAGAACAGGCCCTATATAAGAATGATGTCTATACATCAGATTTTGCTAGAAAGAGAAACCGGTTGAATTCTGCTGGACAGCGACACTTTTCTAGGCCGATCTCATCTGCTGGACGGGTATTTTTCAAAGGAGTTTTAGTGATCGTTCGAAAGCTTTAATCTTTGGCTAAAGCATTACGTGATCGAATTATCAAAACACCTTTTATAGCGCTTTAAATCTAAGGTAAAATTAGTTTCACGCGACCACGTCTTTTTTTCCTTATCTCGCTTATATTTCGCTGAAATGACTACTTCCTTAGAGTGCTAGTAGTCATTTTGAAACACAAGCTTCAAAGAACTCAGCAGTATGTCTGCTTTTTGGAAAAAGTTTTCTTGATCTTTGATTTTCTTTGGTATTCTTATTTGTGCTTCGAATCTCGTCAGAAGAGTTCTTCCTTTGGACAATTATTAATAGTGAAGAGTCAGTGCAAAAACTTTTGAGTCAATTGCTGATTCGAACCCACATTTCACCCTATCTCACCTGACCCAACAAAAGTTCTTACACATCACTTTTCACCACTGTATATATTATGACATCATACAACCGCCAAAGGTGGTGAAATAAAAAGAATCCCGATAGATTATCAGTAATCATCCGATTGTGTAATATTTCCGATTCTTCCAATTTGCTTTTTTTCTGAAAACACGGTTTTCCAGGGAAAATAAGGTTGAGTTTTGCATTTTTGGGAAACTGTTTACTGGCTATTCAACAAGGCGACAACCGCGGTAGGGAGCGAGGCGAAGGGCGGAGCAGGGCAGGACGAGAAGGGACGATCGCTATATTGCTATCAAATTAGGAATTTTCTTCCGCTTTAGAAGAAATTCTTGAATTAAGATGCTACGAGAGTTTCCCTACACACTGATATGCTTTTCGGTTTTCAGCGAATTATATGCATGATGAAAATTAAGGTGAAAGGCAAGTGCTAAACAAAGTTTTATTGTGGATGCTACAAGGTTATAAAGGCGTCTTTTGAAAAACCGGCGACGTGGAGTGGTAGCTAGACATTTAAGCGTTCGAATGGTCACTAAAATTCTCATCAAAAATTCCTCTACAGCGAATGAGATCAGCTTGAAAACTTGTCGTCTGCTACCAGCATAGTTTAGAGAAAGTATTAGATAGCGAGTCACAGCTGTTTAGAAAAAGGGGAAACATTTCCATTCAGGGAGTGGAGAGGAGGTTGTCTGACAATGTACTGCTTCATAGAAAGGGTATAGAGAGCTGATTGTGCCAATCTCTCTGTGCGTTGAATGCAATTTACGCTCTAGGGATTACGCTAGATCTTTAGCGGATGTACATGCACCAGCAGTCGGCTACCTACGCCTTTTTTCGAGACCACCGTATCTACAATGCCGTGGAAGTGATTAATTACTTTTATCTAGTTATTAGTTTGTTTATTTACTTCTTCGCTCTTTCGGGTTATAACAGATATCCCACGCACTGAAGACCGCATTTTTCTTTACAGCACCATGGCCGAGTGGTTGTGATGCTCGTCGCGGCACGCATGGAACCGAGCTCCATCCTCAACATTCTCCGACACTCAACAAGAATGCCCTGTGGAACGCCACAGCAAGGCTATCCTCGAGATTAAAGGAGACGTGTTTGATCAGTATGCTATTTCATTTAAAAAGAAGACGAAAAGCGAATCGAATGTTAGAAATACTGGGATCCGCACTACGAAAATTATGATGACGGGTCCTGTAAATAAATAAATAATAATTACTTTTCCATCGTTTTTTTTTTGAAAGTTTCTTACCGCTATGACCGTTTCAGTAGTTTCAAAACAGCTCTGTAAAGCAGTTTATGCACACCCACCCCCTATGGGGGTGAGATGCGAGTTCGAATCCCGTTTCGGTTTGATCGCATGTCACTCAACATTATCGGATATGAGCGTACCAGTTAGTCTGTAAAGCTGATTATTTTTACATTTGTGATTTTCTAGGAATAACTTCTGACTTTTTTGAATATAACGATACCATCAAAAAACCCTGTTGATCACACAGTGCTTTCTTAGTGCTGATCTTTCTACTTTGAGAACAACGCAACCACTAAGGGTCGGAGTCAAAAACGTGAGCTCACCAGGTAAAGTGTAGCTAAAATATCAGCAGAACTGCCTCCTAAAGCAGCTGGAACACGTGAAACCCTTGTTAGAAATTTGGTCTTCGAGTCGAAATTTGCTCGAATTTTATACAAAGAGTTATTTCAACTCATGTTAAAGACAAATTTCCATATACAATTTAAATTTCTTCAAATCGTCGTAAATCAAATTCTGCTTTGTAGTGAGGGAGAACAATTTGGGCACGCGCGTCGTAGTAAACGAGAAAGCTACGAAAAATGTGCGGTGAGGATAGCTGACTGGAAATTGTCCCAGGCACGAACATATAATTGTTGTAAGCTAACTTCTTCTCTCTTGTTCATTGAGCAACTCAATTTGGTGCACCTACTTACAGGTGGTGGCTGGTGGTGTTCTTTTCGTCCTGTCAACAATAGATTGTGACGTTAATTTATGCCGAATTAACAAAAAGGAATAGTTTCGACGTCGGTAAATAGTCAGCTCTTCATAATTTCTTTATACATTAACATCCTTTTACATCGTCAGGTAACATGTTACAGGAGTGGTACGCGACGGTGGCAGAAGGAAATTTACAGACGTTGAACTATTAAGTGAGAAAAGATTCCAAGGAAAGGATGAGTGAGAGAAGTTCTTCTGCTCACTTGATCAAGGTCACTAATTCCTTTTTTTTTTGGACTTCGAGGGTGTGGCTAACAGTTGGCCTAATAATTTCTTCTTCGTTTCCTTTCCACTGAACGAAGTTGCTCCGATCAAAAATATATTTCCAGACTGCGATGGCAACAATGCAATGGGTCCAACTTTCAGTGTGCGCTGACTGCCATAGGCTCGGTTATTACTTGGAGTCACCTAAAGTAGGCAAACTCAAGATAGAATGGCACCTGTTTTTGTTGCAGAACTATTCCTATTCCATTAGAAGCTTTATGCCTAGGGTTTTGGTGGTAAAATCAATGTTTTTTCATTATTGGAAAGGATGGCAAATCATTTCCTAGCTTTGCTCATTACAAGAAGCGTCTCATCGTAAAAGTAAGAGTTGACTTTTGCATTTTACTTATCTAAGGAGGCTACTGACAATTTGATCAACCATTTCGATAGAAATCCAAGCCAGAATGCATTCCAGGGAGTTAGCGGCATCAGTTCGTAGGCTGGTGTTCGTCTGGCAAAGTCGTCTTCAAAAGCTTGTTGTAGTCTACGATCACTTGAAACTCAGCGTTTTAGGAGAACCAGTTGAAAATAGAGTTAAATGGGTGTACACTATCGAATTATACAAAAACCTTGCCAACAAGTATAGAGGACATCTAGAAATCTTGTTTCTTTGGGCGGTGGCCGCAGAGTCAGACTATATTCTAAAGACTATGAATGGGATCTTCGAAACAGTTTTTTGTCTTTTAGTGGATTTTATCAATATGTAAATATGGAGTCTTGTTTGAGCATAAAAATTTTGGTTCTTTCTGATTATAGTAGGGCAAATGAAAAACCAACCTTATTCGCTGGAGAGTAATTTTTCATAGGAGTGTTATTAACCAATCAAAAGTTGAAAGTTTAGGCTACAGCCCTACTTCGCTACTTTCCAAAAAAGCCTTTCTGACATTGCTACAAAAGGAAATTTCTTTCGTTGCAGACGTGCATATTTCTTGCCGGACAGAGCTCATTCTTCGGGCTATTAGTAATTATCCCATAACGCAATCTTTCCCGATTTTTCCGACTTGTTTTTTCTGGAAATACGGTTCAGCAGGAAAAATATGACAGAGTTTTACATATTCGACAGGTTGTTTGCTGGCTATTCGGCAAGGCGACGGCCGTGGCAGAGAGCATGGCCGGGGCAGGGAGGAAGGGGCGACCGAGATAATCTTATTCAATTAGGATTTTTTCCTCCGCTTCAAAAGATACTTCGCATGAAATGATTAACTAGGATACCCTAAAGGTTTCGATACACATCGATGTGCTTTCCGTTTCCAGCGAATTATAATGCGTCGTGAAAATAAAAGTGAAATGCGAATAAGAAACAAAATTTTGTTCTGGACGTTACAGCGTTATGAATTGGTGCCTCGAAAAATAGGTGACGTGTAGTGGTAGACAAAGATTTAAGCTTTCGAATAATTACTAAAATCCTATGAAAAGTTTCTGTCTAGCGAATGAGATCGCCTAAAAATATCGCTCCGTCTAACCGAATTGTACCAAGAAACTTTTCATAGCGAGTCACGGTTGAATTTGAAAGGACGGGAAACGTTTCCATTGAAGGGGTGGAGAGAAATTTGCCCGACAATGTGCTGCGCAGTAGAAAGAAGTATAGAGAGCTGGTCGTACAACTGTTGAAGAGCTGAATGCATTTTACGCCATAAGGAATGCGGTAGGTCCATTGTGGAAGCAAATGCACCAACTGCAGGCATCCTACGACATTTTCAAGAGGCCACCGTATCTACGATGCTGTCAAAGTGTTTGTTCACATTTCTCTAATTTTCACTTGTTTATTTACCTTTTTGTCTTTTTTCAAGATTTTTGTATATAGAGTTTTTTCTGCTCGATATTTTCTACCGGTGTAACAGTTTCATTGGTAGCAGAACATAAGCTCCGTAGTGCAATTTATTTACATCGCCCCCTCTGGGGGTGCGAGGCGGGTTCAATCCTCGTCCGAGGTTTGATTGTATACCACTCAACAGTATCGGATATGACCGTCCCAGTGAGCTCCATATCTCGCAGATCTCTTCGCCTTTCACTCAAGGAAAATACTACATCGCAGCACCAAAATCTTCGAGTATGTATTAGCATTTGATAACCAGTTGATTGATATCCGTTATATTTTCGTTAAATGTTTGATCATTTTACCCATGAGAGGCTCTTCGTAATGCTGGATGACAAAGAAAATCAATATGGAAGACGAGTTACTTCACTTCGCGCGCTTCCCGTGTTTGCGTAGTGTCGTGTTGCCACAATTTTGTGAAGCTGCTCATTCTCACATTTGTGATTTCCTAAAAACAGCTTCTAACTTCTTCAATTGGAGAAATACTATTGAAAAATGCAGTCAATGCTTTTCTCATGCTGATCTGTGTATTTTCAGATTAAGCGAGTTACTACTGGGTGAAAACAGGAAGCCATTGCTGGAATCATGGCCGAAACACTAGCTTAACTACCTTTGAAAGTTCCTGCAAGACGTGAAATTTTGTTGAAAATTTGACTTTTCAAGTGAAAATCTATTCGAATCGTATATCAAGAGTTGTTCCAGCTTATGTCCGAAACACTACTAAAGATAATTTCCATATAGAATCTTTTTTGTGCGGATGTTGAATAGAGTTTAATCCTGTGGTGAGGCAGAACAGCTTGAGCAGCGCGGTCGTAGCACAACGAAAAAGCCACAAAAGGTGGCCTTTGTTGAAGATGAACGGGTAAAAATTGTTCAGGTAAAAACACATAATTGATGTAAATTGACCCTTTCTCCTATGTTCATTTAAACATTGCGATTTGACACGCTAACAGGTGGTGACAGGTGGTGTTCGTTCTAGCCCTTCAACAGTTGATGGCGACGTCTACACGTGCGCAGTTAGCGAAAAAGGAACACTCTGAATCAATAGTAAAAAGCTAACTCATGATTTTTCTAGTACATTCACCAGCTTTACATTGTCACTGTGACATGCTGCAGGAGTGGTACCCGAGGGCATCACAGAAGTGTAACTGTCAAATGAGAAAACATGGCAAGACAAGGTAATTAAGGGAAGTTTTTGTATTCACTTGACTAATGCCATTGGTTCCTTTTTTGTACAACAAGTGTAGCTATAAGTTGGCACTGTGATTTCGCTTCTTCTTACTTTTTTTATTGGACTCAATTGCCTCGGTTAAAGGTGTTTTTCCAGATTGTGATACTGGCAATAGGTGCAAGTTTCACTGCTGAACTAAGTGACAGAAGCACGGTATTTTTTGAGAACACCAAGAGTAAGTAAAATCAAAAAAGAATCGCACCTGCTTTTGCTCACAGAACATTCCCATAATCCAGCAATAGCTCCAGCCTGGGATGCTGGTGGTGAAATCTCTGTTATTCACTATTGGGAAAAATCACGTGGTCGTTTTGATTCGTTACAAGAAACGTCTTACTCAAAAGTATGAGTTGACTTTTGCATTTTGCTCAGTCAACGAATATTACTGGTAGAGCGATTAGTTTGTCCGTCAAATCAACGAAATTGCTAGTAAGACGGTTAGTCTGTCCGTCAAAATCTGAAGGAGTTCGCTCCCAAGAGGGCTAAGGGCATCAGTTTGTAGGTTGGTGTTGACAGTGTGGTGGAGTCGTCTTCAAAAGTTCCTTGCAGTTGGCAATTACGTGGCTTCAGCCTCTTTGCAAAAACAGTTGATAGCAGGGTGAAAAGGGTGTTTAGTTCTGAATTATACAAAAATAACGCCTACTAGAAGGAACATTTGGAAATCTTGTCTATTGGGCAGGTGGCCACTGAATCAGAACATAAGCTAGAGATTATGAATTAGATCTCTGGAACATTTTTATTTATTTTAGTAGGTCTTATCAAGAGAAAAACTTTACTCCTCGCTTGAGCATAAAAATTTTCCTTCCTTGTTATAAAACAGTCAGATGAATTTGTTGCTTATCAATTTGTGAATCGGATTTTGAGTTTCATCTAGTATAAGCTACTTGTCCATTATGGGGCGACAAAAAAAAACCAATCTCATTCGCTAGAGAGGAACTTTTCATAGGTACATTAGTAACCACATGAAAGCTGGGACTACGGACTACGGCTTCACCTCGCCGATTTTCGAAAAAGCTTTTTTGCCGTTGCTACAGAAGGAGGTTTTTTGCGTTACAGATGCGCCAATTTCTCGCTAGACAAAGCTCCTTCTTTTGATTGTCAATAATCATTCGATAGCGTAATCGCTGCCGGTTCCAATGTTGTGCTTATACTCTGAAGAGACCGCTTCTCTGCAACGCAGCAAGTAAAATAAGTTGATTTCGCATGTGCAACCAAGGGGGCCTTTGGACCCTTCACGTGTGGCTGGTTGAAGCTGCCACTTGAACTGGAGCTACATCGTGAGACCGGTGCGAGATCTGTCGACCATCGCATCAAAGCACGTAGCCGTCTCAATCAGGTGAACATGAACTGGGCAAAGACGACCTTGATCTCAAATGGGAATTCAACTTATTTCTCCTACGTCTTCAGAAAAACGGTCTTTTCAGGATATAAACATGGCGCTAGAATCAGAAACGATTGCGCTATCGTATGATAACTGATAGTTTAAAGAGAGAACTCTGCCAGGCGAGAAATACGCATACTTTTGTGTGGATTTTACAGCGTTATAGAGAGTTGATTTGAAAAACCGGCGACATGGAGCTTCAGCCTGAAGTCTCAGTTTTTGTGTGGTTACTAACGCTTTCTTGAAAGCTTCTGTCCAGCAAATGAGATCGGTTTTTCAATTGCTGCTTCATAATTGGCAAGTACCTAATATAAATATAAGTATGAAGATTGCTGAAGCTAGTATATGTCAATAGTGATGCGACTGTAAAATCAATATCGAAAATGTAAATGGCATGGAAACACTAATACTGACAAATAAGGAAGCATCGTGATAGGATATGTTGATGCAGGAAAGAGTTTTGAAGTTATGCAGGCCGCGAGATAAAATTATTCAATCGTTCACAGTTTTTTTTTTCTGGTAAACCAAATACGATTTCGCCATAATATAATTTATTCGATTTGACAACTGACTTTCCGACGGTTTCGCCATCCTCATAGCTTCCAAATATCAGGTCGTCTACAATCCAGGTCAATAATCGTCATGACTTCAATAGAGAAAATCACCACGTTTAGATTTCGAGTGCATTGTGAGCAGGACAACTTTTCATTCACCGGTTTTTATGTATTTTTCAATAAGTTGATCGCGTAGGATCAACCGTGCAGAGCTCATGTGGATTTCTAATGTATTTATCATCATATTACGAATGTTTACGAGGCATTCTTCCTGCCGTTCATGTTCGGATTCATCGAATTCACTCAGAATACATCGGGAATTTTATGCGGTGTGGTCTTATGTTTTTGTGCAAGAATGTTGAATACTTCCTCCAGGGTGTTACCATGAACGAACTCTGATATATTGAAAAATGCTGAGATTAATAGTTAGTCGGTCTCGGGAATTATTAGGTTGTGTAGAGAGTTAGTTTTTGGTTTTTTGAAAAACTTTTCGCATTAAAATTGCATGATTTTGGTACCATTCAGTTGCGCATTTTCTTGCAAACATTTTGGTGAACTCTAAGATGGAGTTGTCTTGGGAGCAAATTCTCTTGCTACTTATTCGCGGGCGGCACGTAGGGAAAAATGCTAATGGCGGCACACAAGATTAATGGACCTTGGAGCGATGATGAAGATGCAGAAAGACGGGTAAGGAAATGTTTCGCGAAGTTTGAAACTGAAGAGAGCAGTCTGGAAGTTTAACTCCTAGGGGCGACGTGTCCCAGCTGAGGTACACAATTGTTCAAGAGCCTTTCCGCTGCATAAAAATTTTCTCCAGACATTCAATATCATTCAAAAGATTAAATATCTACAATTTCAGTGACATGTTTAGTTTCTAGAAAAGCCTTTTCATTACGTTGTAACAGTGAAAATAAAATTATGTTTCACACTCAATTTTCTTCATTTGCTCGGCTGGACTTTGATATGGCTTCTTATTGAGTTTTATTAGTTAATAGATAGCCCAAATCTCGAAAATTTTGATGGCGCGGTTGGTTTCTTGGAAGGTTATCACAGAACGCTGTAAGAGCAAAAAAAGATCACATTCCACTCCTAAAATGTTACCGTGCCACTTGAACGTCAAAGGTTATTGGCTTATTGGTAAATGAAGTTTATATGTCAGAGGCATCTTATCGTTACATAAAGAATGGAATACCACGAATGAACCTTCTACAAAGGTTTTTTTTGATTGAAAGAGTCGTTACTAATTTTGAAATCCTTCATTTTTCAGCGGTAACGCCACGTCCTTGTAGAAAATATGAACAAACTTTCAACAACTTGTGTGCATTTGTATTACCTGTCGTGCGAAAGCGTGACTTGAAAGCACATCTTCTGCTACTAGATCCTTCTAAGAGAGGTCTATGTGAAGATAATTTCAATATGTAGTTCGAGTGAGTGTAGGAAGAGCGCAAGTTCATCATTGCGCATAATACGGTGCTCCCCTATCAGCACCCATATTAGAAAAAAACGCATTTTCCGCTCTTTCTGGGCATTATTATTTCTTGAAAGGTCTTTATATTGCGATGTTACGTGAAAAACAGATATCATCTAGCACTCAGGCATCTTTCGATGAACAAAACTTTTTCTTTAATAGTCTTCCATAGCTCGAATCTCGGCAAATTAAATAATGTTTTTGTTTTTCCATGAGATCTCTTTATTGCGCAGCAACACTGAAATGAAGATTGCATTTCACATGCAACGCGTATGTCTTCCACTAGTATGTGGATGGATATTGCAATATTGGCATCAAGCCGTCGTCGCTCAATCACTAGTCGATAGCTCAAATCTCGAGGATTCCAATAGTATGCTTGTCTTCTAGAAAAAAGTCTCGCTGCGTGGCAGCAAGAATTTAATTGTGTTGCACATCTGTGTATTTTTCGCTAGACTTCTCACACGGCTTTTTTCTTGGGCTTTCACACCCATTCGATATCGCAAATCTCAACATTTCTGAGTTTGTGCTTAGTTTTTAGAAACACTTCTTAGTGTATCGTTACAGTTTTTACACTCGGCGCAGACTGCACGCCGTGTGTAATTTGCGCTCCGATCAAAACGGCGCAGAGTGTGAAGCTCAATAATTTTTTAGGTGTAACAACGCATGAAAACGTTTTTTTCATTGACCAAGCTTACCATTGAGATCGTTGAGATTTGTGCTATGGGGATGTTATTGGAAGTATGAATGAGAACTTCTGTCCAGCGAAAGATGCTTGAGTGTGGAAGAAAATTTCACTTCATCTTTACATTACCATACAAAAACTATTTGGAAAATAAAATACACCCCTCAGATTCTCGATATCTGAGCTGTCAAATTTTCTAGAACCTCATAAAGGGCCAAAGTACTTCTGTTTGAATATGGGTGCGGATAAGGGAAAGGTATCGAGAATATTTCTTTGGAGGAACATATTTCTTACCAATAGTTTGCATAATGCCGATGTTCTAAGCCTTTTATTCAAATACTGTTGTCTCTTCCCACTCAGAATTCTTCCACTATCCATAAGCAATGAACGAATGGTTGATTCAACTTAGTTACAATGAGAGTTTTCGATGTAGAGCATACATCATGCATCATCATTTTTGATAAATTAATAACTGTTCTCCAATTTTTATTTACTATGATGATTTTTGCGTCTTGTATAAAGCCAGGGAAGAGCAAAACTGAAGATTTTCCTTGTAATCCTTTTTCTACAATGCAATGAATTCGATGCCAAATTCACTACGATTGCGTAGCAAACCAGCATTTTTCTTTACAGAAGACACGTATAACTGAACCGAAAGCATGTGGGCGAGTAGAGGAAATCTTGTTCTATCAATGTAATCCAGCAATTCCGAGAATTTTGCCAAATGAAGGGAAAAATCTCGATCAAGAACGAAAACCGCGCAATTCGCTTTGCGCGCATCGATTTCTATAGCCGTCCGTTAGGGGTTAATCGCGCTTGGGCCATTCACACAGTGCTCTACATCTTTCGCCCGCTGCATTAGCATTTTCCCCTACGCGCCAATCGTGCATGAGTTGCAAGCGAATTCACTCTCAAGACAGCTCCATCTAAATCAGGTATAGGCAGATTGCATACCAAAATATTTGCAAGAAAATGTGCATTTGAAAGATACTGAAATTATGCAATTTCGTAGCAAAGGTCATTTCAGAAAGCCGAAACGGCACAAACATTTCGCATGCTTTTTTGAGAAAAGTGGCGCAAGCAGATGGGTTTACACAAAATAGAAGCAGCAGTCCACCTTAGCGGGCCTCCAGGTAGCGACAACGGAAATCAAACGTGAACCAAAAGCGAAAATATAATTTCTCGAGACTTAAATGAATTTAAGGCATAAATTCCGTACTTATGCTGCTCCAAATTGGCGCGCAGTTTCGTACGAGTTAACCGGTAGACTTCCGCGGGCCCAAATTGGGCTTGTCTAACTGGCGAGGGCTCTCACCACCCGCATGGGAAGGCTCCACCGTCCTTCCCTCCTAGACTCCGTGACTCTAACCGCAGCATCGCAATCACCTGCCTGTCTCACTCCTCTCTGCCACTCGGCACCCATTCATCAGTAAGAATATTGCTGGTTCGATTTCCTACCACAGCATTTTACTGTAGTTTTTTTGGTATTATCTTTTTGCTTCCACCACAAAATGCTCGAATCATTGGCACGCCAAATCACACCATATCCCATAAAGTAACACCGTAACACAAGCGATAAGTGTATGTAAGATATATATCACCATTAATTCAACATCCCGCAACTTATGAAAATAAATTCCAACAATCAACAACTTATAACAACATTACATAATTACATATAACATAGCAAATGGCGATAAACAAATTACATACCTTGATCGCTTGTGCTACGGTATTACTAAGTATAATGTGATTTGTTGTTTCAGTGGAGTATATTGTAATGAAAACAAAAAGAGAGCACCAAAAAACTGCTGTGAAGGGTTTGCTATGAGACTAAACCAGCAACCTTCTTTCCAATGGACAGGTGTTGAGTGGAAGAAAGGGGAGTGACAAGGGCAGTGATTGCCAAGCTGAAAGTAAAGTCGCACAATCGCAGAGGGGGAATTGGTGGAGCCGTTTTCATGCAGTGGTGGGAGTTCTTACCACTTAGACACACCCATTTTGGGTATGTGGAAGTCGACGGGTTATTACAGAGAGGAAAACTAATTGAGCAGCAAAAACCGCGAGCCGCTTGAGAATTGAGCTGCGCGAGCGATCAACTGCCGCCCCGACCGGGTTAACCTATTTCAGGTGACGCGTTTTTCGCTGCGACTGGAGTACAATATCTATGTGCATCTACTTCAGTGTGTATCTTCTGTAGATTTTGAGCAAGTTGGAGATCACTTGCTTTTCTTTGAGACCTCATTCTAACTCCCAAGGAAGAGAGGACGAAAAAGTTAATTTTGGGCCAATCATCTCAAAAACTGACCAGTCTTTTTGTTTAGTAAGAAATAATTTCATTACTAGATCTTACCCGTCCTATTAATGTTGCTGTTGTTTGACATGTCTCTGAGCTAAGTTGACAGATATGTGACAAAGAGCGACGCATGGGAAAGGTGGGAACTATTGATTGTGAGTAGTTTTGATCGAGGGGCAACTAGTGGAAAGTTGTGGTCCATTATTTCTTCTAGGCCTAAGCCTCTCGTTATGTCGCGCATCAAAATATTAATTTAAAGATGCTCCAAAAGTCGATTGGACCAAAACTCTCCACAAGGGCTTATCGAGGCAAGGTCAGCTAGGTATACGCTCACCATTCCATAGTTTCACTTCCACGTAGCTTTCGCAATGCGACGGAAGTGCTATTGTCTGGAAAATAAACTTTCTTTTTCACTGGCGTCAAAAAATTATTTCGTGGATGGAAATGGTGGTGACTGTTTTTGTGATTTGGCTGTTTGTGTTTGCACTGTTCTGTCCAATTTTTCGATTTTTCATTTTTTGTGCCTTATGGTAGGGAGTTGCGAAATGAACTGCGAAGTTGAGTGGCAGCTGTTATTTCAAAGTAAGATAGCGCCAATGCGGGCGAACGAGCTTCAGGCGGTGCTGTCGGTATTTAAAATGCCAAAATTAGGCGAAAAGCAAAGCTCGTTCAACGCTGTGCGGACTGCAACTCATGCCGTCGGTGCAGTTTCAAGTGGCCAGTCAAGTGAGACATGTTGATAAGCACTACAGCGTGTAGAACTGGTTATTTCCTGTCTTATCTCAAGTTAGTTCAGGCGAAGCTGCTGGAAAGAAGAATGCTGGAAAGAACGCTTGATTAGCGCCCTATTATGTCCCAGTCCCTTGTAATTTATTTAATCATTGATTTAGCCCTGGTAGGTTAAAATGGGAGAGATAAAGAAGGTGAAGTGAATGTTCAGTCGGAACTGAAAGAGAAGAAGGGCTACTGCGATTGAGAGCACATACTGACCTTCCACGGTGGACTCGCGAGTCGACCACTGCAATCCTGTGCGACGACAACGTTGCATAATGACAACTTCAATATTGGCGCACGACTGTTACCGACGTGTCGTTTGAGTGGTTGAGAACTTGTTTTACTACAAGCTAAGGATTTCAGCTAAGAAAAAAATGTTCAGTAAAGTGCAGTCTGCGTCTTTGTACGTGTCCAGTGTTGTGAAGAGATAGTCTCAGGTGCATGCGTCGTCTCCTATTCAACGGCTGATGTTAGGCGCATATATGTATGAAAACGGACTATTCTTTTCGTTTTTGTGCAGCT
>JAHQIW010002310.1:0-38438 GCA_019055375.1 Parelaphostrongylus tenuis | reverse complement strand
TTTTTAAAGCGAAATCACTTACCCGACCTAGCCTCTCAAGTGTTAGTGGCTGATAGCTAACATAGATATGTTGGAGAATAAGGGCGCAGATGTTTCTCTGCGGTGCAGTGGTAGTAGCACGCGTCCCCGGTATGGATGAAACGCGGGTTCGATCCAAGCCTGAACCCGTGTTTCTGCCCACCACTCAATTCTCTTCGGTGTATATCAAGTTAAAATGGAATTGTGAACACTGTTGTGTGAAGTGGAGGTTGGTCTTCCGAAGTACCGTCTAAATGGCAACCGTTTTGACAAAGATATAATATGCTTTGAGTCATGTTTGAGTGCTGCAAAAACGCCAGTTTCGTGTTACCACGACTAATCAGTAACACCGTCTCTCGGTTCAGTCGATCCCTCAAGGCTATACTCCTCTATGAAGGAGTCGACGCCTGGTAGTAAATCATCGCAAGTCAGATGCTGGGAGCACCTGCCGTTGCAGTGACCGGCAGTCGAACTTGTGGCTTTGAAGAGAATGACACCACCGCTTTTTTATTTTAAACAATATTCAGGTGAGGCCTGAAAAAGGGCATGAGGAAGAGGTCGAATGAAAAGGTACGGCTCACTTCCAAGGCGCAGGCTCGACTGCCGGTCATTACAACATTAGGTGCTTTCATTATCTGACTTGTGGTGATTTACTGCACAACGTCGACTCTTTCATCAAGGAGTATAGCCTCAAGGGAACTGCTGAACCGAGAGACCTTGCTACCGATGAGTCGCAGTAGGGCGAAACAAGTTCTTGTATAGCACTTAAACATGGCTCAGAATATTTAATGTCCTTATCAAATTGTTGATGTTTTAGTTTTGTCTAAAAAAAAGCAGTCGTATAAAGAGAGGCAACCTTTTTGTTGAAGTTTACATAGAGGATCGTAAATCTCTATCATAATCTGTGTCAAAATGATATTTCGCTGGTCGTGGGGAGCTTTCATCTGTACTTTCGACGCAAGATTCGGTTTGCTACATCGTTTACGAGTCGAATTTCAATGGTTCATGGTTTCGAAAAAAAAAATTTTGTTGCCTTGTAGCAGCCACAAAATGAGAAGTTTCGCGCAGCGCGGCATCGGGTTCAAATCACTACGCTTTGGCAGTATGTGCATAAAATTTCGCTATAATGGCGCCAAGCCAATACGCTATTTCCTAAACCTTTCTTGCACAAATGTTCTGTTTGTAACACGCCACGTTTCTGTCGGAACATGACTGCATCTTTTTCAGTACTTGGTAACGCATAAAAGCTCATACTTGTAGGAACTCGATAAAAGCCTGCAAAAAACAATTGAAAGGCAATCAGTGTGCGGTGAGCTGGTGCCGAGTGTTGCGAAATCTCTATTCAAATACCGGAAAAGGCATGTTGGCTTGACTCCAGTTTGGCAAAATCTTATTCACATGCTGCCAAATCGTGATGGTTTTGAGTCGCTGTCACGCTGCGTAAAACTTAACATTTTTTTTAGCTGTTACTGCATAACAAGAGGTCCATTCCAAAAACCAAGAACACTGCTGGAATTGACATAGTTAAATTATCGATTAATTGCTCGAAATCTGAAGGTTCAAAGAGAAATGTCTGATTGAGAAACAAAATTTTATTTTTGCCTTTTCAGCACAATAATGGGAGAATTTCGAAAAAACTACAAATCAATTTTTTGATTTAAACCATTGAAAAAGTTCATAACATTCAAACAATCAGAAAAATACGTTTTTTTTCTGAAGGGTTGAATCAAGCTGCATATAACGCATGCAATCCAGCTTCATAAAACGTAATCCTCTTTTAATCATTACAGTGCCCTAAAAAGTCCGTTTGAAAACCAGATAAATTATTCAAATTTCTGAAATCTGATTTGTCGACTGGTAACTAAAAGTCTGCAGATGTAGCTTTGCTTAGCGGCAAATATTTGAATGAGAAGTAAAACTCATTTTCACTGCTTCAGTCATAATATTGGAGCTACTTTCAAAATAAGATACAACAATAAAATCATCTGATTTGTGATGTTAAACGACTATATAACCTTTAGTAACAGCCAAAAAATGCGTTTATTCTAAGGGGTCGAAACAGGAGCACGGATAACGGAAAAGCCTTATTTCTCATACAACTTTGAAGTTGGCTACTACTTAGAGTTTGTAAGAAACGACAATTGCAGAGGTACACCGTTGAATCGTCACAGTTATCGATAATAGAACATCTTTAAGGTTCCTCTACAATGTTCTGGATTGTTTCACAAGTGACATTCGCCATGGATTAGAACATTCGATATTTGATAAAAATCGATAATTATTTGACCCGTCATTTCGCGTGTAGCGTACAACGTGGTTGCGACATGCTTTTCAAGTATAAATACAGAAAACGTTGAACTATTGTAGATAGCGATGAAATGAGTGAACAGTGGCCTTTAGCTGCATGTATTTAATATAGTATACTGTCAAACTACACTTACATTTTATTGCAAACGAAGCTCCGCTAACTACAAAGCCCAGACCGAAAAGTGGCCATTTAGTAAGATTACAACCCAGCATTATTCCTATCATTTGAGAACACAGACCATATGGCGTCATTTCGCAAAAGATCTTTTCGCATACAAAAGCTAGACAGGAGGTTTTCCTTTGAAAAATAAAACAAACGAGGATTGACCTGCTTTCGCGCATGGATGACCCTTGTTCGGGAATGTACGAGCATGTCACCCACTCGTCGTCTTCTTCTCGCAATGTGCATGGCTCACAAGCTCGGATGATTCCATGGTCCACGAATCTCTGTTGGATTTTAATACAATTCATTGATAGCGAACTCGAATAGCTCAGGTCGCCTTTCGCAACTTTACTATCAACTCTCCGCATCAGAAAACCAGTCCTATATCTATGCTCATCTTTTGTAATGCAGACGCTGATCCTGCATTTCGAGGGCGTGATTCTCTGGAAGCTCGGAACTTCATGAACTGTTTTGCTGCTGTATATGCTTGTCATATTCCCGAAAGGCATCATTCACGCACAATGAATAATGTGCACAATTCTTCACGTCGTTCAGAGATTAACTACGGTTGAGTGTTGAGACGAACAATATTCTCAATTAAATTCGCTTCGAGATCTGAAGACTATCAGTGTTATATCGCAACAATTCAAAAGTTCCACTTTCTATAAACCTCGGCACAATTGCTTGTTATATGAAAATCGAGAAAACCTATCTTGATTAGCTGACGCGATGTTGGTAAATTAGTCGTAGAAGTTCGGCTGACGTTTCGGCGATACGCCTTCTTCAGAGCCTGGGCGTATGTAGTATTAGTCTAGTACTACATACGCCCAGGCTCTGAAGAAGGCGTGTCGCCGAAACGTCAGCCGAACTTCTACGACTAATTTACCAACATCGCGTCAGCTAATCAAGATAAGTTTTCTCGACTTTCACATATCAGTGTTATAGTTGCTTCTTTTATCGCTCTTACGCATCATCAACCCTCACTGATGCATTTTCTAGTTTTAATGTTGCAGTTGCTTCGATGATGTCAAGCGTGGTAGAAAGGCGCAAATTCTCGGAGTTGGTCATTCCTTGAGAGATGCGCCATGCATGCGACTTCACTAAACATCGCTAGTGCTTATGGAAAAGTATATGGTGTTCACAATGGCTCCAGGTGGCTTTCCATGTATTGAGTGAAGGCTGCCATTCTCCCAGACATGTCCGACATCTATTTGTCGATTCAAGTGGGCCGGAAAGTGGTGAGCTTTCAGAGCGGAGTTGAACCATTAATCATGTATGCGTCGTAGGGCACCTCTGACCAGTGAGTCCATAGTCGCATTTGCTCGTGTTATGTTGTCAAATGTGATAATACTGCAATTTTTTGTAATTGAGATGAGATAAAAGCAAATTCTCCTTTAAAAATTTTCTAAACTAAAGTCGAGTTTGTCGGACGTTATCATTCTTTATGCCGCAAAGCTTTAACGTGTAGGGGCATTGGTGTCCGATGTAATATATCATACATGATTGATCAACACGTGAATGACATTTACAACACGAATCACTAATATCAGCTATCATTTATACATCGCTATCACACTTGCTAATCCTTTTTGCTAATGGTACGATTCATTTCTCTCTTTCCAATTGCATCGGACTGTGCGTTACACCGGACTACATACGAATGGATGTGAGTTTGAATTCTAATCAACTTTCAGCATCCATACTCTCCCATCATCTAAAACACGTCATAATGATGAATACAAAGAAGAGATATAGATTGTTTTGCAGTCCTCATAGCCTAGCGCTCCTCCTAATGAAGCGATTTTGAATCACGAAGAACGTCCCTATCTCGAATTACTCGAAGAAGGAGGAACACCATATGCTAAGGTGAGTGCACTTCTGACACCCGCGTTGTCTCTAGCGACTGTTTTGAAGATATGTATCTATAACGCGGTGATGTGAATCAGTCGGAATTTGAGCCATAGTTGAACGCGAATTTCACCTTCACTGGGGGAGAGGGCTAGCTTCTGCAAAGCATAGACCCCTGCTGTGTATTCATTCGTTATGTAATATAGAGGACCGATGCTGGCACGAGCAGCCAACCGTCGACAACTTTGATCTTGTGAGCACGTATGAGTATGAAACCTGGTTATGATGACAACCATCAAATGCAGATAATCGAGAAGAAATCTCTTATTCAACCACTTCCACTGCATTGGTAAAATGTAATATAACTTATCACTTATCATTCTACATCCAAGAATGCTGAGTGATATACAAACTCATGACACCAGGCGAGTGTTGAGCTTGTGTTTTACCCATACCTGGAGCACGTGCCAAAACGTACTCTTCTAAGTGCATAAGCGCTTGAGAAACTTTTTTGATCGCTTTCGACGTGAAGTACTACGATGACATTTGAAATCTCGTTTATTATACAATGATGAATGTGTCTGAAATACTTTCGACGCCTCTTTGGACCCAGGGGTCGAGAGTTGTCCATATCACTCAGCTCCCTGTGGGTATTATCGTGATGTCATAATACCGCTACTAGACCGACAAATTAAGTGATTTTTCTTTTACAGGCGCCTACTTATGTTTCTGTCAAAGTACGACTCGAAAGCTCCCAGCATTCACTAACTTCACCGGCATGCAATAGCATCAGTATCAATATCGATCCAGTTGATCCCGTACCAACTCGGTTGAGTCCAAAACTTGTACGTTGACAAATGTGTTTATTATCAGTATTTTTTCATATCTTTCAAGAATATCCTAGGGTACTCATATGTGAGACGGGCAACAAAATTTTAAGCTAGTCTTTTCGCTGGACAAGGACTATTCATAGGAGTGTTAGTAATCATTCGAAAGATTGAAGCTCTGCCTACGTCGCTGCTTTTTCAAAACACTATTTCATATCGCTATAGCATTCAGAATAAAATCTTGCTTCACACTCACCTTTCGCCTTCATTTTTACCCGAGTATAAATTGCTGAGAGCACAAAAACATATCAGCGTGTAGAGAATTTTCTTCATCATCAGAATCATACGTTTTGTTCTGAAGTTTCAATCTGCGCGGTTAAAAATCCTCAGTATGATGACAATAGCTGCCGCCGTTTTAACGCATAATGTGGTAGATCATCATCAAGCTATGCGGTAAATCGGACGATGCCACCCAACTCACGACGCAGGGGGGAGGGTGGACGGACTGATCGCATTTTTTATCTTGTTATTCAATTGGAGATTTTTTCGTCGAATCAACGGACGCGTCAAATAAAAACGTAGATTTTGATACTACATAAAATTCTCTACACTTTGATTTGATTTTCTTACTTTCAGCGGTTTGTACTTGCGCTAGAAATGAAGGCCAAAGGCGAGTGAAAAACAAAATTTTATTCTGGATACTACAACCCCATAAAATGGTGATGCGATAAACCGGCGACTTTTAGTTGTAGCTAGAGATTTAAGCTAGTGAATTATTACCAACACTCCTATGAAAGGTTACTGTTTAGCAAATGAAATCGGCTACAAATTTGTCGCCGTTTAGCCTATAAGCCTAACCCAGTTGCGTAATATTTTTGTGTAGTACGAGACTAAGGAGATTATTGTTAGAAATGGTCCCACTAATTTTCTCCAATGAGTGCTTAGCAATTTGTTCTTTGTCTTAGTCTGTCATTTCTCTAAGGACCCAACCCGCGCCCGTCGAGTCTCACTCAGCTAGTGTAATTGCAATGTCGCTTCCTGTGGGAAAGCAGGCGCAGATTGCCATGTATGCATGCACAGACATGCAGACGCTGCTTGCCCTCGAATGCCATGCAAACGAATGCGGCGCCTCCCATCTCTCCACGATGGTGGTCAGAGAATTATTTGGGCTCATTTTTCAACCTCTTGTGGACAGTGCCTTTTCTCCTTCTTCTGACTTCTATTAGTTATTAAATAGCTCAAATTTCAACGACTTCAATGTTATGCTTTTGCATATGGTTTTTAAGAAAGCTTACTTAGTGCGCTTTAGCCGCGAAAATAAAGTTGAGGGCATTCTCAGTGCGGTTTATCGCGCGTTTTCGTCATTCAAATGTAAATGAAGAGCTTTCTTTGTCCTGTAGAAATTTCTAGGTTTTCAATGTCAGAAATGTAGAATAAATTTTCTTCTATTGCTCTATCGACCTAAGCTTCCATTTTTATTTATATCGCCAAATAAGCCCTTTACCATGCCTAAGCTCAAAAGTGCGAAGTAAGATCCTCTTTTCGCTCCTCTAGCGCGCGATAAGAACTTTTCCAAAATCCGTACTTAGCTTCATAATTATCCGAATTTATGCTACCAAACTGAAAGTTCGTCAAAAAACCATCTAAGAACCCCAGCCGAGAAAATTGCGCGCCGAGTGTGAAGCTCAATTTTATTTTCACTACTACAGGGCACTGCTAAGGCCTTTCCGGAAAACAAGCAAAAATTTGAAATTCTCGAGATTTAAGCCATCTAATCATTACTAAAAGTCTGAGGAAAAAGCGAAAAGAGCTTTTTGTTTGAATTGTTGAAAAAAGCGTCCTGACATTAAGAATTGTATCTTTTTCTCAAAAATCTTGAGAACTTCATCATTTTCCAAAGCTTACCAGTTTTATTTTCCCTGCTGAAAGTATTGGTAACGTCAGGAATATTGACATCTTTACCTTCTCGGGACCATTTACCCATCTCCTCGACATCTATAACCACCAGCGTGGAACTGCACTGAATATATTATCACAGTTGTATCATTTCTGTTATTTTCCTATGTATGTTCCATGTTAATAGATCATGTTATTTTAAGTAAGAAAACAGCAACAGTAATGCAAAACACATTTGGAGAAATACAATAACACACTCAGTGCGTTCCCACGTTGAGGATTAGAGATACAGAGGAGGTGGGGCAGACCGTCCAGCGTTGCAACGCTGGGGGGTGGGTGGGGGGGGGGGGGGGGGGGCTCAGAGATGCATGAAAGGTAAGTGCACAGTTTCAAAAGGATCAATGGAAGTTCATTTGTCTTTGAGGAGATTTTTGACTTATCCAAAAGACGTTCTTTGAAGGTAGGTGGACAGACTCTTAGAACAGGGAGACTGCAATGCTAATCGCTTCGGATACGAAAACTTTCTTTTTCTTACTCTCGTATCCTCTGTTATCCTTTCGTATCTTTTTGGAAAACTGCTGTTCAAGTCATTGACAAAAAATGTCTGCACGTCATTGAATATTAGACCATGCCACTGTTTTGAAACCACATCCCAGTCATCTTCGTTCTGACGTTTAGCTCTTTCTATTGTTCGGATATCCGTTTGTTATCAATACATCGCCGACGTCAATCAAATAAATCCACCGAAGTAATTTTAATTATCTCATATCACGGACAGCCGGATCATGGAGTGCGATTACCATGGTATTGAGTCAATCCGTAAATTTTATCATTGAAGAAATAATCACAGAATATATTAGTTAGAAATGATTTTAATATAGTTCAACTGCAAATGGTTTTCTTGCAAAAGGTTTGGTACGCAACTTGCCTATACTTGCTTCAAGATGGAGCTGTCTCGGGAACAAATTAGCTTGCTACTCAAGCGCAAAGGCTCATAGGGGATAATGCTATTGAAGATGGGCAAGGTTAACCTTTTAGGGACGGCAGTTCAATGATTGCACAGCGTAACTCGTAGGAGGCCGGCGATTTTCTTGATTCAGTTTGGAGTTTCCCTCAGTTTGAAGAAAAAAACTTTAGGTTAGTTGCGTTGCTTTTGTACTCCATGATTTTATCTACAGTCATATGTATTTCGTGCATATATAACTTTTCTATACGATAGAAACATCGCGGGCGAAACGTAATCCTCTTTTCGCTCTTGCATCGTTACATGATAATCTTTTAATAAACAAATTAGAACTTCCAAATTCTTTAGATTAGAGCTATGGATTGATAAGAAAAGGTTCAACGAAAAGTCATGTAGAAACTATAGCCGGACAAGTAAATCAAGCTAAATGTAGAACATAATTTCATTTCCGCTACTCCAAGTTAACAAATAAGCGTTTTCAGAAATCGAGCATATTGTTGAAATCGCGGAGATATAAGGTTTTGATTGACTGCTAAATGTCGAAAAGAAAACGTTTTGTCTAGCAAAAAGGCTTCCAAACGAACGTTTGCCTCAGCTCGGACACGTCGTCCCTTAGGAGTTAATGGAGCTTCCTATGGACGACCCAAGAACGTTTGATCCTCGAGAATATTCTATCCGGCCTTGAACTATGCAAACCACTTCCCACCCGTCTTTTCTACAATTGCATCGTCGCCCCAAGCTCCCCTGGCCCATTCGGATCTGTGAAGCCTCGTCCAGCGCATCTCTGCCCCTAGTGTGCCACTGTTAGTCGCAGCACGCTGGAGGATAGAGATGTTGAAACGGTGGAGCAGAAAATCCAAGGCTTCCAGTTAGAGATACATAGGTCTTGAGTCCACGGTTCCGAAAGGGTCTTGCGCGTGCTTTACTATCATTTCACCTGCGCTTCATTCATGCATGAGCAGCAAGCGAATTTGTTCCCAACAATAGCTCCATCTTAAAGCAAGTATAGGCAAGTTGTATACCAAATTGTTCACAAAAATTATGTAATTGAACAGTACCAAACTCATGCAAATTTCATTACTTCCGCTCAATAAATTCTGTGCTTATTGCTGCAGTGCCAAAACTTATAGAACGACCCAATATGCAGATTTTTACAGAGCTATCTATAAGGCCAACTAGGGTATCACTCTCCCTCCTCCTTCTCCTTCTCTTCCTCCTCCTCCCCCACCTTCCATTTCAATCTTGGAGGTGGCTGAGATACTGTGTTTCTGAATCTTGTGAGCTCTCAAAGGATATTGAGGTCGATACCTACTTTTGATGCAACTATCCCATCGATCCTACTATATCATCGTCAAGCTTATAGCCTTATTTGTTTGTTTCTTTGTGATCAATCGTCTACTTCATTTATGAGTCAATCTGTTTGCGGAGGGTACTGAAGAGAAGTTCATCAGGGAATTTTCTTCATCTAGTATTGTTTGACATTTTATGGTAATCCCATTAAATACATCTTGAATGATAACAACGGCCCTCACTTCTGATATTGCTCTATCTCATCTGACTGTATATATAGTCTGAGCACGTCTGGTGCAGTAGGTAGAGGTGGAGCTGCGCTGCGATATATCCGTGATCGATCAATCAATGGTCGTTTGTTCGATTATACGCCTGAGGCTCACTAAGGTTTTCGTCCCTCCGAGGTCGGTGAATTGGTACCAGTGTTGTCTGGGGGGATAGCCGCACTGACTTGATAAGCCACCGCGAGTCATTGTAGAAGCCAAATATGCATTCATTCATCTCTAGCCCTTTTCTGACCATAGACCTATGGCCTCTGCATCTCTAGAGGGCAACTCTGCACGGTCTGCTACACTTCATGTGCACCCCAGCATACCGTTGTTAGACGAAGCGAGTTGGAGGTTAGAGACAAAGAGGAGGTGAAGCAGACCGCCTAGAGTTGCCAGCTAGGGACGCAGAGACTGTGAATCCACAGTCCCGAAAAGGCTAACCATGCTACGAATGGAGTCGAATGCATCGTGCATATCTCAGGCATTTTTTTAGCGACATACAAAACGTTTGTTTCCAACAAGGGTTAGATGGAGTTCAATTCCTGCATGAGGTCAGAAGTACTCTTATGTATGTTTATATTCGTAGTTTATAGCAAGCATATAAAAGGAGATAAAGCTCTTAGCACTGATCAATCACTGAAAAATGCGCCATGCATTTGATTCCACTCGTAGCATCGACTTAGACGATTAAATGCATATTTGGCCTTTATAGTAGCTTAAGGCGGCCTGCCAATGTATCATGTCGAAACTCTCATTCCGTTACAAGTTTTATACCAATTCACAGACTTCATAGGAATTGAAGATTCCATCAGCCTTGTGTTGTGGGATTAACCATCGACCGCGAAGTGTGTGTCGCGCAGTATCTACGCCACTGCGCCACTCACATTATTTTGTCCCCGATAGTGAACACATGTGATACATAAATTCTGTCAATCGTTAGAAACGTCATCGTCAGTTGTTCGTCATCATCATAGCAATCAGGGACTTAATCAAATTCCATCCTCATCATCCTTTTGTTTTTCATTATACTCAGGCAAGAGAACCTGTAATCCTCTAATCGCCAATACAGTGAGATTTCGTGTTTTTCCAACCCAACAGGTGCCTTCATTCATCACTTGGCCAGAATTGAGACGGTCTTACGGTCAACTGCAAATCTCAGACCGACATTTGATCTGTTTGGATTAGCGTGTATTTGACTGAGTTTCAGATGCATCCACGACGCTTCGAAGGACTCGAAACAGCTATAGCGTTTTGTTGTCTAATATTATCGGCGTTCTTGAACTTCTTCCTTCTAACAGTCATTTACGATGTCGTTTCACGTCAACCTCTTCCCGTTCTCACTTCTATGATAATTCTACAGCAGAAATGGGCATGGTCAGTGGGCGATGTCCCATTCACTGTCAGGTAAGCCAGATCAAATTGTTGAGTTGGCAAAACAGCTCCCAAACGTTTTCGTATTTGTCTGGTCATTCTCCATGCAGTCATGCTTCTGTATTATTATCGTTTAGAGCGGCTTCTTCTAATTATTTTAATAACTAACACTTAGAACTTTTTTCGTTTTAAGGGTTTCTTTAGACCATGCTCAAATTTCAATATGCTTGAGAGTTTTTTTTTGAGTCATGCATGTGATCTGCGATGTTGACTTATACAGTGCAGTACACGTGTTTCGACCTTGCAGCCTCTTCAGCTGCGCGGTGACTTTTGTCTGAGCCAGTCCCTTTCGGTGAAGAATCACAACTTCAAGGAATCGACGGAAAAACTGACGAAGATGGAAGACCGAAACACGTGTATTGGGCCATTCAGACCACATGTACGGCTCAAAAATAACTCCCAGGCATGTTGTGATTTAAACGTAGTCTAAAGCAACACTCGAGGCGGATGCTGTAGTATTTCACGATCACCACACAAGAGCAATCGAGTGTACAACATTGCACGTTCGGTGACTTCATAGCTTATCGGCGGGTGTGGAACGCTCCCCAACGACTCCTAAATATAAAGGGGAACCTCTCCCGAAGAGGATTGGCTCAGACGAAAGGTACCATGCATCTGATGAGGCTTCTAAGCCAAACACGTGTATTGCACTGCATGAACGCCCATTATAGACCACAATCTTGAAGGTGGCAACGCTGGACAGTTTGCGCCACATTCTGCGCATCTCTAAACGCCAGCGTGGGAACGCGCTGATTTTATAATTGTATTGTTTTGACAGCATTACTCTTGCTATTTTCCTATATCATATTATATGTCAATATATTATGTTGATATATGTAGGAAAACAATTGAAAGAAAAAGTTGATATATTCAATGCGTTCTCACACGGAGGGTTGGAGATGCAGAGGAGGTGGGGCAGACCGTTCAGCCTTGCCTCACTGCGGTCAGGGTCCTGAAAGGTTTGACACTGCGGACAGTGAGAGTCGTTAAGACCTTCAATTTTTCACAGATTTTTTTTTAGCTAGACAACGTTTTGTTGTCCAGAAATCTGGTGTTCATTTGAAAGGCCGAACCTAGGCGATTTCAACGCTGCGATTGACTTTGGCCTCTTTTTTTGCTGCGTAACGATGGTATAAAGTTATATTTCATGCTTGGTTTGTCTTGTTTCCGCGGCTAAGGTCTGTGGATCGTTTTTATAAGGCTACATTGATAGTCATTCGATGGCATACATCTTGGCAATTTCGGAGCTTGATTTGGTTTCTTTAGAGGGGGCTGTAACAGCGAAACCAAGATTACGTTTCAGATTTAGAATTTCTTTGCACCTAAAAGTTGTATACGCACAAGAAGTATATGGTCCCGTAAGGAAAATCACGGAGTCTCAGGCTATTACAGAAAACTTGAGTTTTTCTTGCTATGCAAGGACAATGTCTCCATTATTTAACCGAAATAAAGCGGTGCTTTCCAAAAGCGGTCAGCTGCTGTCCGCAAAGGTTTAGTGAACAAATTATGTGTCATATAGTAAATTCCAAAATCTTTCCGCGCTTCTCTATATCTTGCTACTTCTGTATAGGTGACGTCCCTACCTTCGTCATTCCATGATCGTGATGAAATCTATCTCAAGATGTGCGGTATGGAGATCACAACGAGGTGCGTTCTTATTGATTGCTAAGATGTTCTGATACTTTCCTGCAGCTTCGGCTTCACCAGTCAACCATATGATAAAATCCAATGATGTTTAGCGATGTGCAAAACCTCGACGTGAGGCGGGATTGGAATCGTCGCTACACCTTATCTGGGGGCGCGTGCTTTAATCAGTTGCATTATCAAGTCCTGTTTTGTCACCATTCTTTCCATGCTACAACGCATCAATGTGTTAGCAATTCGCCGTCAGTAGTTTGGCGTGGTAGGCGAGATCGACACTGAACTTATTCACGCTGACAAATAATGGATAAATAGCATTCCTTTCTATTTAACCGCTTCTGGAGGTGGTATGATGTTACGAATATACCCACTGATGTAGAATGATGTGCAAAACATTTGCGTGAAGCCCTTGGACTGGGTGAAATGCGGGTTCGAGTCCCGCTTGACACAAATGTTTCGCACCTCACTCGACATCGATGGCTGCATTCCTTATAGCATGCCTCAGACAGTACTGGTCAAAAAAAAAAGAATTCTGTTTGATCATCTAGTACCCATTAATCATTTAAAGCTGATAATGTACTGCCCTCAGAGGCTCAACTCAGCAGTTTAGTTCGTATTCCCATAGAAGCGGATGATAATACACGCCCACCGCGCGCAGCGCATGGCACGTACCGAAAGCGGAGCGAGTGGTTGCCAACGGCTCAAAGGATGACGCTTGTTACAACGCTGGAGCAAATTTTCTCAAAGTAACAGCAGTCAGCTGACTTTCATTTCTTGTTCCCTGGATATGTTGTTCTCTTTTACGTGGCTAAAGTAACGGTCTGAAAGCGAATTTACTTTTGTACCAACCAACATCCTTTTCATGGTCTAGAATAAATGTAATATAGCAGTATTTAAAATGTAAGTGGCAACCAAACCAAGAGCGAGAAGTGCAGTTATACTGATGTTCATCACAACCACATTTATTCAAGAACACATTGCAATATGGTGTGGTGCATTTCATCAGCGTATGAATCACAATGACTTTCTCATTATCCTGTAGATTCTGATAGTAGAGACCTCAATTACGCTGATAGGTAGTAGGAACAACGCTAATGCTTCTTCTAAAACCAACTTTTTTGAAGAGGAAAGCAAGATGCTTACGAAAAAAATCGTGCTTTAAACTGTGATTTAGCATTTCTATGCTATCATATTTATATTCATCCATATTGCAGTCATTTCTATGCCTTTTTGTAAGTTAACGAGTGCGACTAATGGGGATAATTTTTTTTTCTGGAAATTGCGTAATCCATTCTTTTTACGGACAAACCACAATAGCAACGGGACTCTTGTCGCGGAGCACCTATTTGAAATACTGCCTCTCAGGACGGATTCTCCGGAAAGACGATGCGAAACTACAGTGGGTGGAGGGTGAGTGTACAGCCCCACTCCACTGTTATTGAGGTGGCTACCTCGGCAAGTCATACAACCTGGGATCCCAAGCCTTCGAGCGTCGTCAGCATGAGAAGTGAGAGTTGCGGCGTCATGTTACACGCAAGTTTGATTTTTTGCGCTAAAACACGTTAACGCTTATTTCAAGACGAAAGTACACACAGACATGTTTACACAGTCACAAACATGAGTTCGTGCTTAATATAATATGAAAGTGATGCGATTATAATACACCCATTGATGTAGATAAGTGGGTTCAATGTCGACACCTACTACTGGCCAAACCGTCGACAGTTGGTTGCTGACAGATAGAGGTGCGCTGTAGAGTGGAAAGAGTGGTAACAAAACAGGGATTGGCAGTGCAATTGAATAAGCACGCACCTCCAGAAAGGGTGGAATGCGAGTTGGACTCTTGCCTGACGTCGAAGTTTTGCACATCACTCAACATCATTGGGTAGATCTGTAACATCATACCACCGTTAAAAAGCGGTGAAATTGAAAGGATTCTTGTCGATCAGGTATGTATTCATTATTGATCAAGCCAGTGTACGAAGCTGATAGAAATTAATCACTTCTTTCCGATTAGGAGGGGACAAATGAAAAACCGATCTCATTTGCTCAAGAGGAATTTTTCATAGGAATGTTAGTAACCATTCGAAAGCTGAGACATGAGGCTGCAACCACGTGTTGCCGCCTTTCGAGAAAGACCATTTTTGACCTTTTATAAAGGAAAATTCTTAACTTCAGTTACGCATATTTCTCGCCTAAAGGAGCTTTTTCTTTGGACTATTAGTAATCATTCTCTAATGTGATCGAATTTGATTCCAACGCTGTGCTTGCATTTCAAATAGACCGTTTCTCTGAAACGCAGCATGTAATAGAGCTGCAATGCAGTTGGTTAAATACGTCGAATACATCCACGTGTAAGCAACGCGACCCTGCGCCAATTCACGTGGGCGCTGGCTGCGGCGACGAGTAAACTGTGATGTGGTCATCGGAATTTGAGCCTGTGAACGCATAGAAAAGTATCGTGTCAGTAGTCATGATGCGTTGCAGAGAAACGGTCTTCTTAGAATATAAGCGCATCATTGGCATCAGAAAGCACTACGCTCTGCTGTGATTACTTATAATCCAAAAAATGAGCTCTGTCCGCAGATAGATATGCGCTAGTTTCGTGTAGAATTTACAGCATTACAGAAAAGTTTTGAAAAACAGGCAGCGTCGAAAAGTACGTTAAATTTTTAGCTTTCGAGTGGTCACTAACGTTTCCATAAGAACCTCTTCTTCAGAGAATGAGATCGGTTTTTCATTTGCCCCTACTAATCTGAATGACCCGATAAAACAACTCGGCTACCGTTTCGACGCGTTTGTTCCTCCTCAGAACCGATAATTCCAGTCGGATTGTACACGGTCGTTCTTCGTCATCCTGGATGTTCGAGTACCCTGCCGTGCAATTCCATTTTTTTCCGGTAGAGTACCGCTCGAATAATCGTTCTTCAGTTTTATCGGATTAGGTCTTGGTGCGATTTGTTGCCCTTTTATCCTCTTAGCGAAAAGCTCTTATACCCTCATCTCTATTGTGTCACACACGTACGCATCGTATCTGCGCTAGAACGATGCAGTAGTCGCTATCTTGATCGGTTTTATGAGCGCCTGTGGCGCTCTGGTTAGAGGCTGCGCGACGCATTCGTCAGCAATTCGATGACGCGCTCCAGGCACTCCGTGACTTCCAATCTCACCGGAACGGTGAACTGATACCAGACTTGTTTGGGAGGATAGCGGTGTTAACCTGGTACATTGGGACAAACGATTGCTAGTCACTGCAAAGGTCAGATATTCATTGGTATCACTCAAGCGATGTTTGATGGAGTGGCATACATGACGAATCCCTCAGGAACCGGTCAGCGCCGCGATCTTCATCTATTATATCCTTTTCTTTTATCAGGTTTATTAGCTTTACAGTGCAAATGGTCAGTTAGATATGGATATGGATATGTTACCTCAGAGTTAGACTTTGCTTCGTTTTTCTATACTGAATACTACAATGTTTGCGATTTTAGAATTTTGACCTACCTTGTCACATTGGGACTTATCTTTGGTCAGGAAGAAATTCTCTTTAGCTTGATGTTTAGTGGACATACGGCCGTGTTGACCATATGTATTTTGTACAACTGCAGTATACTTCGAAAGAACTTGTCTGGTTGAGGTTTGTCTTAAGCTTCACTTTCACTCACGTCTCTCAAGTTCTGATCTCATTGGATTTTAGGTACCTTGCAGCTCCAATGAAATTTCTCGGAATCTTCGATCTGGTGGTGTTGGGAGGACATTATACAGTGGATGTCCTGATTTTATATTGGTTAACCAGTCATATATTTTGGTCTTATCGTCAAATGTCTGAGATGTCGAAAAAGGATAGTCTTGATGCTCCAATGAATAGACATTGGTTAGTAGCGTGTATCACGATCTGGAATTTTCACTGTGGATCAACATAGATAGATAATATTTATCGATGCAAGCTATTGATCTTTCTCATTCGGTTACAGCGATGCGTCTTATTAAGTCTTCTCACTAATTGTAACTCTAGAGTGATAAGCACTAAATTTTATAGCTAGAAGTAATTAAAATTGCTTAATAGCACTACTCAAAGTATGTGCCATCAGCTTGAACACATTTCTTTCATCTTTCAAGTAACAATCTAGTACCACTTTGTGCAGATTTTCCTGAGCTTTCTTCTGGCACCAAATTTGTTCATACTTTCGGCGTCATGGAGAAATTAAGCAAAGAATTAAAACGCTATTTGCCTGAAAACGAATGCTTGAAGCTTGGCATGGTTGATGTTCGCGCAGGTAGTCTGCGCATCGCGTCTCAATTCGTACTCGTAAAGCGTCAAACTGCCGCAAAGGCTTCGTTGGGCGGCCATGATGAAGGAACTATGAACAAATCTGGTACCAAAAGAAAGCTCAGAAAATTCTGCACAGAGCAATATTGATATGTTGCCTGAGAGATCGCAGAAATGTGTTCAGTTTGATGACACATGCTTTAAATAGCGTTGTTAAGCAATTTCAATTACTTCTGATCAAAAAACTTGGTGTTTATCGCTCTAGTGCTGAAATTTATGGAAAAAATTGCTAATATGAAAAAATTTTCCTTGGTGAATATTCCTTTCGATTATTATTCTGTGTGATGTGTTTGAATTGTTCATTTTTACTGCTTTCAAGCAGTGCGATAATGTTGTAAACGTACATCTGATAGTATAATGGTTCTGGCCCTTTACTCGCCCTTAAATGCCACGCGGGTCTTAAGAAGGATGTTGCGCGTTCTTCTGCGGATATGAGATTTAGTTAATAATTTATCCAATAGCAACAGTATTATAATAAAGAGCGGTTGGTGGTATACGACTAGTGAGGGTCTGGTGTAAGTACAACGAATTAGTTCGTTTAAGACGAACAACCTGAAAGAACAAATATTACAATAACGATACTAAACAATATGTACAAACTCCTTACGCCCCATAGATTACGTAACAGGAAACTATGTCTTCTCATGTATCCAGAGACTGCGAATCGGTAATTATATTCAAAAAACAATGACAAGATAATGAACGAGTGATTGAAGCAAAAAATAGCTAGACAACTAAACGCTGGGTTAGTAACAAGGAGGAAGGAACAATTGGTACGCGACCTCACAAAATTAGGACAGCAGCAAGAGTGGCGGAGGGTCCTGAGGGCACCGGCGTCGATGCTGGGTTATCGTTCTCACACTTTTCTTAAGTACTGCAGTGGATGTGGGGCACGATCACCTTATATGGAATGTGGATGTTTTGGATGTTTCATGTGGTCCTCGTGAAGTTCACCGGGGGAGCGAACAGTGGATTGTCGACACTAAAGGTTAGGGAAACTATGTACAAAAGGGGGGGGGGTGATTAAATGAAGATCTGCGCGCTTTATCCCCGGTGGCGAAACCCACATGATTTGTTGCAAAGATCCACCACCTGGTGGTCGTCTCCACTAGCTTTCAGCACGGAGCGCAACTTGGTGATCACCCATTTCTCGATGCCGATGTTACAATGATATCAAACGGTATCAAAAGCAACGATCTACATTTGATCACTGTAGGTCCTAAGAGCGACTTCTCCGTGGCGCGCTCAAGAAGAACTCAACTCGAACCTCCGTACCGTGAGCCCTATACGATCACGTTAATAGCACAGTAGCCATAAGCCAAAAAGAATAAAATAGCAACGAATCCTTGCGGGAGTTGTTATAGATAGGTTGTGTAAAAAGTTCGTGCCATTTTGGGTCTATTATGATTTGCAATGGATTTTCATTGCATCACATTGTATCAGCGAAGAAGCGACAGCAGAGCAGGAGATTCAGCAGAGCAGTTTTCGGCACGAGTTCTCAGAATGAGCGAGGTGCGGCTCCAACCCATCAATGGGTATATTTAAAACATTATATCACAGCTAAAAGCGGTTAAATAAAAGGAATGTTTAATCATCTATTACCCTATATCTGTCGGCGTGACTGGGTTCAATGTGGATAGGCGACTACCTGGGCCAGGCCGTTGACTGCTGCTCGTTGGAAGATAGGTGCTTTGTTGCGTAGAAAGAGTGGTGTGCAAAACGGACGTCAGTAGTGCAACGGGTTAGAGCACGTGCTCCCGGGTAAAGTAAAATGTAGGCTCAAGTCCCTCCTGATGGGAAGTTATGCACATCACTCTACATCAGTTTTTTTATTTAAAACATCGTACCACCGTTAGAAGAGGTTAAATGAAAAGAAATTGAATTAAAAATTTACTGTTTTCTTTTGAGGATTTCAAGTTAACATTTAAGGGATCAGAATTGATCTTTGAATATTTATGGTTGATCTTAAAGAATTTGTGGTCAATTTTAGAGATTATAGTCACTTTTTACTGAATTTCAAGGGTTTACGCCTCCCAAACAAAATTCTCCTTTTTTATTTAATCGCTTTCGGTGGAAGTATGATGTTATATATACCCCGCAATATAAAGTGATGTGCGAAACTTTTGCGCAAATTAGGACTCGAATCTGTTTTTCACCATTTCTGGGGGCGCGTGCTTTGTTCCGTGGCACTACTGACGCCCGCTATGGTATCACTTTTTCTACGCTACAACGCATCTATCCGTCAGCACCCAATCGTAATCGGTGTTGGTATTCGCAGTCGATATCGACATAGAACCTAGTCACGCTGACTTTGCTGCCTACGGTCAACTTTCAGGGCTTACCGTTGAATTTCAAGCATGTACGGCTAATTTTAAAGTTTTGTCTCTAATTTTTGAGAGGAGGTATTCTGTACCCTTATGAAACACGAATGAGTCTTGGGATTGCTTGGATGTGGTCTATAGTACTAAATAATTCCCGCAATCCTTCTTGTGCACATGGTTATATTTCGTCCAATGCTCTGACAGCCCTTATTGGCATGAGTCATGAGGTATGACTGGATAGAATGTCAGGAAAGCTGTTGCACAGTGCATGAGATACGAAGCGAAGCGCAGTTTACGTTCACCGTTTCTGCAGCCTATTAAGAACATGCATTTCTATTTAGTTCAAAAACTAGGTTTACATTTAGGCTCGCCACTTCTCAAGCTAGCAAATCATTGCTAAAACTTTGATTAAAAACCTTTGCTAGGCGAAAAGACCATGTAAACACCAGTGCAAATTACACTGTGCACTGAAAGAAAAAACGGATATTCTCTTTGCTGCTACAGCTCAGTAGAGAATTACCTTCAAAGACCAACTACACGATCAAAACCGCAATTTTTAGCTATCAAATGACGATTTAAAGTCTAATGAAGAGCTTTTGGTCGAGGAGAAAACCACGAAAATGAGTGGATACCATGAGTAGTACGCGTAGCCTTGAAAGACTTGAAATATACCTTTCCTTCGAGTGCTTTATTAAGACCGCGTTCAAATTTCAATAAATCCTTTCATTTTTATTTGAGCCAACTTGTCATGTAATATGATAAGGGCTCTTGCACAGACATTTTTGAAGTCGGAAAGACGACGAGTTCTGCTCGACTGACGAGTCAGTAAAGACAAAACACGTGTATCGGGCTGTACAAGAGCCCTTACCAGACCACATGACAAGTTAGCTCAAATAATAATGAAAGGATTTATTGAAATTTGAGCGTGGTCTTAATAAAGCACTTGAAGGAAAGGTATAATATGATAAAAATACTAGCCAGCGAGCAATTAGGTGCGAGAACACTCTGTGTTAGGTGAAAATTTCGCTTGACATAGAGTGTAAAACGTTCGTCCTCGATAACTCTCTGTAAGGGAGCAGAACTCCCGAGAGAACTGACATCAAAAATATCGAAGATGACGGGTTCTGCCCGGCTGACGAGTCTGTAAAGAGGAAACACGTGTATCGGGCTGTACAAGAACCCTTACCAGACCACATGACAAGTTGGCTCAAATAATAATGAAAAGGAGTTAAATTACTTAGCCACATTTGAATCATTCAGGCTCTCGCCAGTTTTGATTTCCGCTTTTTTATCAGTTGCTCACTTTTCATAGTTGCTGGGTAAATTCTCAACGAAATGATGCGAAGTGAAATGGAATTTCTATTTAGTTTAAAAAATGAATAAAGAATATCAGTATTCTTTGGAACAATATTGTTAAATGGGCAATTGAATGTATCAAAATATGCGGATAATTGTTAGCAAATATTAAAAATTTCTTTCTGTGGGATGAATTTAAATCGTCAGCTGATGCATTGCATTTTGTTGAGAAAACCCAGTTGAAAATGGTGCGGGAAGGGTGTAAATACAAAATTAGCTAAGTGAGCTGTTTCATCTTTTTATGATTCCGCTTGTTGTTCTATGTAGTCTAAGCAACTTCTTTAACGTAGCCGTAGCTACAGTGTCAGATCATGTTTCCTTTGAAGAGCCTATAGATCTGGAATAGGGTGTTGCATTAAATAAGTTGCTATATCAGATGAGGCAAGCAGACCACTAGCCGTCTCCTAGAGAATAGAGAAAAGCCCACGTTTACAGTACTTTTCTACCAAGTTCGTCTCACAAGTCATTAGCGTAATACATGGAACGTCTCGGTAATACTCATAAATTTGGGCCAACAGTTGATCGTTTCTTCACACTGGTGATTTTGAGTCATATGCCACAATGACATTGAAAATATTGCTTGCCATATGTCAGCTTTTCCCCTAATTAAAGACTTCACTAGATGCAATAGATGTAATGGGAGCCTGTGGTAAGGGTATTTTTGGGTAAGAAGCTCAGCCATAATTCCGAGTTTTTTCAAATCTCAGATTTTTGTGTTATATTCCACATCATATCCAACCGTGAAAAAAGAAAAAGAAGAGAATAGAAGTTGAAAAAGGATTATAGTATAGACTGGAAAGCAATTGTGAAAACCACATTGTATCTGAAGAAGTACAGGGTGAAGCCATCACTCGTGATTCGACTTGATTTGATTATGGGTGCGAATATCACAAAAACTAGTTTCTGGACATTATTGACTTGACTTATTGCTACACTTAGAGAGCAATACGTGACAAAAGTGAGCAACAATAATTGTGACGATTAGAAATGCGTTACACCAGATGCAAGGTTATATTGGTTCAACTGAGCTCCACGGCAAAATGCCCTCCATCACCTCTGGAAAGATAAGAACACTGAATTGAATTATCCACAGACCGTTATAAGTTATTACAAAGGCTAACTATTTGTTCAACAGGGTACTGAATGTGTTGAACGTGGAGCAAATCGCAACCAGTGATCATCGTTGAATGCTTTATATTTAACTCTTTGCAGCTTGAAGAACTCGAGCAAGCTTACAGTAAACTATAATAAGTATGTCATATCGAATGATATATCATTTGTGTACATAGCCTTCAGAAAGAACTGTCAAAGGAACGGATCGTCTACTGTTCCATTTGCACTACAAATTTGGTGTCAACGCTTCCAATGCTCGTCAACAAATGTGTAAGGCTTATGGTGACAAAATCTCCAAATTTTCTTCAAATCAAAGGACCGCGAGTCTCACCGTCGCGGAATCTTGATGCTTCCGGATACGTAGCTGAATTGTCTTCATGTGCGAGGAGACTACTTCGACTATTAATTTGTATTTGTTGAGCTTTGTTCGAAAAAATTTTCTATGCATTTTGAAAATACAGAGCTTTTCTACAACTTATTGAAATGAAATAAAACATACTAGCAGAATGCATGCAGAAACTATAATATAAAGCGGAGATGGGGAGTCAACTTTGAGAAAAGTGTTCTTAACGTATTTATTGCAGAGAGATTCAAAAGAAGGCATAGTCGTGAATACGCTGGTATTGGCTTCTAGGACTCTGGTTTTATATGTTGGTCTTGGTCTTATAGTAGCTTGATAAGAACTATAACGCTAAATTATGAGCGATTAGGAATTCCTGGACGACATCATTATAGGTATAGGTAGAGCGTTTAGAGAACATCGATGACGACACGAACAAAGGATTTTTGGAGAAAATGAAGAGTATTGCGCATAAAACTCTGACTGCTTACCTGTCTGATCCTAAAGACTTCTTGGCACTCTGCCGTGCCAAACATTTTTCCTCAATAACGCTTAAGCTTTGTTTATTGTAAAAAAAGAATTTCCACAAAAGCATCAACAGTGTATTCAAATATTATTTAACCGTCGCGATCTCAGGGAATATTCATTGAAAGGGAAACATAGATGAGCTATTTGAGAATTGTAGACGGCAACTCTACAAAATGATGCCCTAAGCTTTGCGGCTGTAAAGCGCAGGGGGTATACGAAGATGTGAAACAAATGTACAGTAACCTGAAAAAATAGAACAGAGTCTTAGATTCCAGTAAATTTTGCCCAAAATTGAACACTGCTGGTCTGGAGCAGTTTATAAGTGCTCCTAATTTTTTTCAAAATTTCATTCACTAATCCTTTGTGTAGTAGCAGTGTCTTCTTGTTGACCTCTTTTTTACTTGTAGGGTTAGAAAGAAAAATTGCAGAACAGCTGCTATTTTACTGAATTCTATTTCATTGAAAAAGCGTCAATGGCAAACTTTTGTCTACAGTGCTCTCGCTACACTTGGATGTGCTGCCAGATCGGGGATTCGAATGAATTCTTGAGAGAGATGCTGTATGTCAATCACAATCGTCTAACGACTACTGCTCAACTCGCCAAAGGAGATTTCTGTCGACATCTGTTTAGCAACAAAGGGCTCCTCTCGCGTCGAAAAGTGGCGACCACTACTTATAAAATTTTAGTAAAGCTCTAAAAAAGCAAGGAGGAAAACACTGTAGAATCTCTGAATTCATATAATGTAAATGACTACTTTATTTCAAAAATGGATTAGAAATCTTACCTTGAGGAACGAGAGGGCTCTGGATGAAGTTAGTGATAAAGGTTAAAAGATGAAAGATAAAGTTCTCCGCGTTAACCGATCCCTGTCGTCTCCAGTTTTCAACCTCGCTTGAGGTGATTGAATGCATATCTAGCCTTTACAAATGATTCACAGTGGCCTCCAGCGGTACCGAGAGAGGATTGCTTATCCTCTTAAACAAGTTTGAGACCGGTCTGGTACCAGATTACCGATCGCAAATGAATGGATGATTTGGCGAGCCATAAGCGCAAGATCGAACCATAGACCCGGTGTGCTAAATAGAGCACTTCTAACCACTGCACCACATGCGCTCTGACCAGGGATATAAGATGCAAACACTGGTTTAACCTCTCCTTTAGCACTCTCCTGAAGTCACCTGTTATTGCCTTAGCTTGACTATCCCTCAAAACTACAAGGTACTCCGACATGATCGGTATTATAAAACCATTTATAAAGAAGACGAAACCCTCAAGAAGAGATCGAAAGAACACGCGAAATGTTTGATGACCTCTGCGCAGGATGACTGTGAGGAGGCGAGTCGAGTACAAAGAAGAGCAGGAATTGGCAAGGAATGGATTAGGAATGGCTGTATTGCTTAATCATTCACTTTGTTATAGCTCATTTTCATGCTCATCCTCCACTCCACTTTAAGCTTTTCCATGTAAAACAGACCACACAAGATCCTAAGTCATCTACTGCCAGTTTTTCCTCTTCATAACTTTCAATGTGTGGACAATCATAGTGACTGTGTAAACATGTCTGTGTGTACTTTCGTCTTGAAATAAGCGTTAACGTGTTTTAGCGCAAAAAATCAAACTTGCGTGTAACATGACGCCGCAGCTCTCACTTCTCATGCTGACGACGCTCGAAGGCTTGGGATCCCAGGTTGTATGACTTGCCGAGGTAGCCACCTCAATAACAGTGGAGTGGGGCTGTACACTCACCCTCCACCCACTGTAGTTTCGCATCGTCTTTCCGGAGAATCCGTCCTGAGAGGCAGTATTTCAAATAGGTGCTCCGCGACAAGAGTCCCGTTGCTATTGTGGTTTGTCCGTAAAAAGAATGGATTACGCAATTTCCAGAAAAAAAAATTATCCCCATTAGTCGCACTCGTTAACTTACAAAAAGGCATAGAAATGACTGCAATATGGATGAATATAAATATGATAGCATAGAAATGCTAAATCACAGTTTAAAGCACGATTTTTTTCGTAAGCATCTTGCTTTCCTCTTCAAAAAAGTTGGTTTTAGAAGAAGCATTAGCGTTGTTCCTACTACCTATCAGCGTAATTGAGGTCTCTACTATCAGAATCTACAGGATAATGAGAAAGTCATTGTGATTCATACGCTGATGAAATGCACCACACCATATTGCAATGTGTTCTTGAATAAATGTGGTTGTGATGAACATCAGTATAACTGCACTTCTCGCTCTTGGTTTGGTTGCCACTTACATTTTAAATACTGCTATATTACATTTATTCTAGACCATGAAAAGGATGTTGGTTGGTACAAAAGTAAATTCGCTTTCAGACCGTTACTTTAGCCACGTAAAAGAGAACAACATATCCAGGGAACAAGAAATGAAAGTCAGCTGACTGCTGTTACTTTGAGAAAATTTGCTCCAGCGTTGTAACAAGCGTCATCCTTTGAGCCGTTGGCAACCACTCGCTCCGCTTTCGGTACGTGCCATGCGCTGCGCGCGGTGGGCGTGTATTATCATCCGCTTCTATGGGAATACGAACTAAACTGCTGAGTTGAGCCTCTGAGGGCAGTACATTATCAGCTTTAAATGATTAATGGGTACTAGATGATCAAACAGAATTTTTTTTTTTTGACCAGTACTGTCTGAGGCATGCTATAAGGAATGCAGCCATCGATGTCGAGTGAGGTGCGAAACATTTGTGTCAAGCGGGACTCGAACCCGCATTTCACCCAGTCCAAGGGCTTCACGCAAATGTTTTGCACATCATTCTACATCAGTGGGTATATTCGTAACATCATACCACCTCCAGAAGCGGTTAAATAGAAAGGAATGCTATTTATCCATTATTTGTCAGCGTGAATAAGTTCAGTGTCGATCTCGCCTACCACGCCAAACTACTGACGGCGAATTGCTAACACATTGATGCGTTGTAGCATGGAAAGAATGGTGACAAAACAGGACTTGATAATGCAACTGATTAAAGCACGCGCCCCCAGATAAGGTGTAGCGACGATTCCAATCCCGCCTCACGTCGAGGTTTTGCACATCGCTAAACATCATTGGATTTTATCATATGGTTGACTGGTGAAGCCGAAGCTGCAGGAAAGTATCAGAACATCTTAGCAATCAATAAGAACGCACCTCGTTGTGATCTCCATACCGCACAATCTTGAGATAGATTTCATCACGATCATGGAATGACGAAGGTAGGGACGTCACCTATACAGAAGTAGCAAGATATAGAGAAGCGCGGAAAGATTTTGGAATTTACTATATGACACATAATTTGTTCACTAAACCTTTGCGGACAGCAGCTGACCGCTTTTGGAAAGCACCGCTTTATTTCGGTTAAATAATGGAGACATTGTCCTTGCATAGCAAGAAAAACTCAAATTTTCTGTAATAGCCTGAGACTCCGTGATTTTTCTTACGGGACCATATACTTCTTGTGCGTATACAACTTTTAGGTGCAAAGAAATTCTAAATCTGAAACGTAATCTTGGTTTCGCTGTTACAGCCCCCTCTAAAGAAACCAAATCAAGCTCCGAAATTGCCAAGATGTATGCCATCGAATGACTATCAATGTAGCCTTATAAAAACGATCCACAGACCTTAGCCGCGGAAACAAGACAAACCAAGCATGAAATATAACTTTATACCATCGTTACGCAGCAAAAAAAGAGGCCAAAGTCAATCGCAGCGTTGAAATCGCCTAGGTTCGGCCTTTCAAATGAACACCAGATTTCTGGACAACAAAACGTTGTCTAGCTAAAAAAAAATCTGTGAAAAATTGAAGGTCTTAACGACTCTCACTGTCCGCAGTGTCAAACCTTTCAGGACCCTGACCGCAGTGAGGCAAGGCTGAACGGTCTGCCCCACCTCCTCTGCATCTCCAACCCTCCGTGTGAGAACGCATTGAATATATCAACTTTTTCTTTCAATTGTTTTCCTACATATATCAACATAATATATTGACATATAATATGATATAGGAAAATAGCAAGAGTAATGCTGTCAAAACAATACAATTATAAAATCAGCGCGTTCCCACGCTGGCGTTTAGAGATGCGCAGAATGTGGCGCAAACTGTCCAGCGTTGCCACCTTCAAGATTGTGGTCTATAATGGGCGTTCGTGCAGTGCAATACACGTGTTTGGCTTAGAAGCCTCATCAGATGCATGGTACCTTTCGTCTGAGCCAATCCTCTTCGGGAGAGGTTCCCCTTTATATTTAGGAGTCGTTGGGGAGCGTTCCACACCCGCCGATAAGCTATGAAGTCACCGAACGTGCAATGTTGTACACTCGATTGCTCTTGTGTGGTGATCGTGAAATACTACAGCATCCGCTTCGAGTGTTGCTTTAGACTACGTTTAAATCACAACATGCCTGGGAGTTATTTTTGAGCCGTACATGTGGTCTGAATGGCCCAATACACGTGTTTCGGTCTTCCATCTTCGTCAGTTTTTCCGTCGATTCCTTGAAGTTGTGATTCTTCACCGAAAGGGAGTGGCTCAGACAAAAGTCACCGCGCAGCTGAAGAGGCTGCAAGGTCGAAACACGTGTACTGCACTGTATAAGTCAACATCGCAGATCACATGCATGACTCAAAAAAAAACTCTCAAGCATATTGAAATTTGAGCATGGTCTAAAGAAACCCTTAAAACGAAAAAAGTTCTAAGTGTTAGTTATTAAAATAATTAGAAGAAGCCGCTCTAAACGATAATAATACAGAAGCATGACTGCATGGAGAATAACCAGACAAATACGAAAACGTTTGGGAGCTGTTTTGCCAACTCAACAATTTGATCTGGCTTACCTGACAGTGAATGGGACATCGCCCACTGACCATGCCCATTTCTGCTGTAGAATTATCATAGAAGTGAGAACGGGAAGAGGTTGACATGAAACGACATCGTAAATGACTGTTAGAAGGAAGAAGTTCAAGAACGCCGATAATATTAGACAACAAAACGCTATAGCTGTTTCGAGTCCTTCGAAGCGTCGTGGATGCATCTGAAACTCAGTCAAACAGATCAAAAATGGTCGGTCTGAGATTTGCAGTTGACCGTAAGACCGTCTCAATTCTGGCCAAGTGATGATTGAAGGCACCTGTTGGGTTGGAAAACACGAAATCTCACTGTATTGGCGATTAGAGGATTACAGGTTCTCTTGCCTGAGTATAATGAAAAACAAAAGGATGATGAGGATGGAATTTGATTAAGTCCCTGATTGCTAATGAGATGACGAACAACTGACGATGACGTTTCTAACGATTGACAGAATTTATGTATCACATGTGTTCACTATCGGGGACAAAATAATGTGAGTGGCGCAGTGGCGTAGATACTGCGCGACACACACTTCGCGGTCGATGGTTAATCCCACAACACAAGGCTGATGGAATCTTCAATTCCTATGAAGTCTGTGAATTGGTATAAAACTTGTAACGGAATGAGAGTTTCGACATGATACATTGGCAGGCCGCCTTAAGCTACTATAAAGGCCAAATATGCATTTAATCGTCTAAGTCGATGCTACGAGTGGAATCAAATGCATGGCGCATTTTTCAGTGATTGATCAGTGCTAAGAGCTTTATCTCCTTTTATATGCTTGCTATAAACTACGAATATAAACATACATAAGAGTACTTCTGACCTCATGCAGGAATTGAACTCCATCTAACCCTTGTTGGAAACAAACGTTTTGTATGTCGCTAAAAAAAATGCCTGAGATATGCACGATGCATTCGACTCCATTCGTAGCATGGTTAGCCTTTTCGGGACTGTGGATTCACAGTCTCTGCGTCCCTAGCTGGCAACTCTAGGCGGTCTGCTTCACCTCCTCTTTGTCTCTAACCTCCAACTCGCTTCGTCTAACAACGGTATGCTGGGGTGCACATGAAGTGTAGCAGACCGTGCAGAGTTGCCCTCTAGAGATGCAGAGGCCATAGGTCTATGGTCAGAAAAGGGCTAGAGATGAATGAATGCATATTTGGCTTCTACAATGACTCGCGGTGGCTTATCAAGTCAGTGCGGCTATCCCCCCAGACAACACTGGTACCAATTCACCGACCTCGGAGGGACGAAAACTTTAGTGAGCCTCAGGCGTATAATCGAACAAACGACCATTGATTGATCGATCACGGATATATCGCAGCGCAGCTCCACCTCTACCTACTGCACCAGACGTGCTCAGACTATATATACAGTCAGATGAGATAGAGCAATATCAGAAGTGAGGGCCGTTGTTATCATTCAAGATGTATTTAATGGGATTACCATAAAATGTCAAACAATACTAGATGAAGAAAATTCCCTGATGAACTTCTCTTCAGTACCCTCCGCAAACAGATTGACTCATAAATGAAGTAGACGATTGATCACAAAGAAACAAACAAATAAGGCTATAAGCTTGACGATGATATAGTAGGATCGATGGGATAGTTGCATCAAAAGTAGGTATCGACCTCAATATCCTTTGAGAGCTCACAAGATTCAGAAACACAGTATCTCAGCCACCTCCAAGATTGAAATGGAAGGTGGGGGAGGAGGAGGAAGAGAAGGAGAAGGAGGAGGGAGAGTGATACCCTAGTTGGCCTTATAGATAGCTCTGTAAAAATCTGCATATTGGGTCGTTCTATAAGTTTTGGCACTGCAGCAATAAGCACAGAATTTATTGAGCGGAAGTAATGAAATTTGCATGAGTTTGGTACTGTTCAATTACATAATTTTTGTGAACAATTTGGTATACAACTTGCCTATACTTGCTTTAAGATGGAGCTATTGTTGGGAACAAATTCGCTTGCTGCTCATGCATGAATGAAGCGCAGGTGAAATGATAGTAAAGCACGCGCAAGACCCTTTCGGAACCGTGGACTCAAGACCTATGTATCTCTAACTGGAAGCCTTGGATTTTCTGCTCCACCGTTTCAACATCTCTATCCTCCAGCGTGCTGCGACTAACAGTGGCACACTAGGGGCAGAGATGCGCTGGACGAGGCTTCACAGATCCGAATGGGCCAGGGGAGCTTGGGGCGACGATGCAATTGTAGAAAAGACGGGTGGGAAGTGGTTTGCATAGTTCAAGGCCGGATAGAATATTCTCGAGGATCAAACGTTCTTGAGTCGTCCATAGGAAGCTCCATTAACTCCTAAGGGACGACGTGTCCGAGCTGAGGCAAACGTTCGTTTGGAAGCCTTTTTGCTAGACAAAACGTTTTTTTTCGACATTTAGCAGTCAATCAAAACCTTATATCTCCGCGATTTCAACAATATGCTCGATTTCTGAAAACGCTTATTTGTTAACTTGGAGTAGCGGAAATGAAATTATGTTCTACATTTAGCTTGATTTACTTGTCCGGCTATAGTTTCTACATGACTTTTCGTTGAACCTTTTCTTATCAATCCATAGCTCTAATCTAAAGAATTTGGAAGTTCTAATTTGTTTATTAAAAGATTATCATGTAACGATGCAAGAGCGAAAAGAGGATTACGTTTCGCCCGCGATGTTTCTATCGTATAGAAAAGTTATATATGCACGAAATACATATGACTGTAGATAAAATCATGGAGTACAAAAGCAACGCAACTAACCTAAAGTTTTTTTCTTCAAACTGAGGGAAACTCCAAACTGAATCAAGAAAATCGCCGGCCTCCTACGAGTTACGCTGTGCAATCATTGAACTGCCGTCCCTAAAAGGTTAACCTTGCCCATCTTCAATAGCATTATCCCCTATGAGCCTTTGCACTTGAGTAGCAAGCTAATTTGTTCCCGAGACAGCTCCATCTTGAAGCAAGTATAGGCAAGTTGCGTACCAAACCTTTTGCAAGAAAACCATTTGCAGTTGAACTATATTAAAATCATTTCTAACTAATATATTCTGTGATTATTTCTTCAATGATAAAATTTACGGATTGACTCAATACCATGGTAATCGCACTCCATGATCCGGCTGTCCGTGATATGAGATAATTAAAATTACTTCGGTGGATTTATTTGATTGACGTCGGCGATGTATTGATAACAAACGGATATCCGAACAATAGAAAGAGCTAAACGTCAGAACGAAGATGACTGGGATGTGGTTTCAAAACAGTGGCATGGTCTAATATTCAATGACGTGCAGACATTTTTTGTCAATGACTTGAACAGCAGTTTTCCAAAAAGATACGAAAGGATAACAGAGGATACGAGAGTAAGAAAAAGAAAGTTTTCGTATCCGAAGCGATTAGCATTGCAGTCTCCCTGTTCTAAGAGTCTGTCCACCTACCTTCAAAGAACGTCTTTTGGATAAGTCAAAAATCTCCTCAAAGACAAATGAACTTCCATTGATCCTTTTGAAACTGTGCACTTACCTTTCATGCATCTCTGAGCCCCCCCCCCCCCCCCCCCACCCACCCCCCAGCGTTGCAACGCTGGACGGTCTGCCCACCTCCTCTGTATCTCTAATCCTCAACGTGGGAACGCACTGAGTGTGTTATTGTATTTCTCCAAATGTGTTTTGCATTACTGTTGCTGTTTTCTTACTTAAAATAACATGATCTATTAACATGGAACATACATAGGAAAATAACAGAAATGATACAACTGTGATAATATATTCAGTGCAGTTCCACGCTGGTGGTTATAGATGTCGAGGAGATGGGTAAATGGTCCCGAGAAGGTAAAGATGTCAATATTCCTGACGTTACCAATACTTTCAGCAGGGAAAATAAAACTGGTAAGCTTTGGAAAATGATGAAGTTCTCAAGATTTTTGAGAAAAAGATACAATTCTTAATGTCAGGACGCTTTTTTCAACAATTCAAACAAAAAGCTCTTTTCGCTTTTTCCTCAGACTTTTAGTAATGATTAGATGGCTTAAATCTCGAGAATTTCAAATTTTTGCTTGTTTTCCGGAAAGGCCTTAGCAGTGCCCTGTAGTAGTGAAAATAAAATTGAGCTTCACACTCGGCGCGGAATTTTCTCGGCTGGGGTTCTTAGATGGTTTTTTGACGAACTTTCAGTTTGGTAGCATAAATTCGGATAATTATGAAGCTAAGTACGGATTTTGGAAAAGTTCTTATCGCGCGCTAGAGGAGCGAAAAGAGGATCTTACTTCGCACTTTTGAGCTTAGGCATGGTAAAGGGCTTATTTGGCGATATAAATAAAAATGGAAGCTTAGGTCGATAGAGCAATAGAAGAAAATTTATTCTACATTTCTGACATTGAAAACCTAGAAATTTCTACAGGACAAAGAAAGCTCTTCATTTACATTTGAATGACGAAAACGCGCGATAAACCGCACTGAGAATGCCCTCAACTTTATTTTCGCGGCTAAAGCGCACTAAGTAAGCTTTCTTAAAAACCATATGCAAAAGCATAACATTGAAGTCGTTGAAATTTGAGCTATTTAATAACTAATAGAAGTCAGAAGAAGGAGAAAAGGCACTGTCCACAAGAGGTTGAAAAATGAGCCCAAATAATTCTCTGACCACCATCGTGGAGAGATGGGAGGCGCCGCATTCGTTTGCATGGCATTCGAGGGCAAGCAGCGTCTGCATGTCTGTGCATGCATACATGGCAATCTGCGCCTGCTTTCCCACAGGAAGCGACATTGCAATTACACTAGCTGAGTGAGACTCGACGGGCGCGGGTTGGGTCCTTAGAGAAATGACAGACTAAGACAAAGAACAAATTGCTAAGCACTCATTGGAGAAAATTAGTGGGACCATTTCTAACAATAATCTCCTTAGTCTCGTACTACACAAAAATATTACGCAACTGGGTTAGGCTTATAGGCTAAACGGCGACAAATTTGTAGCCGATTTCATTTGCTAAACAGTAACCTTTCATAGGAGTGTTGGTAATAATTCACTAGCTTAAATCTCTAGCTACAACTAAAAGTCGCCGGTTTATCGCATCACCATTTTATGGGGTTGTAGTATCCAGAATAAAATTTTGTTTTTCACTCGCCTTTGGCCTTCATTTCTAGCGCAAGTACAAACCGCTGAAAGTAAGAAAATCAAATCAAAGTGTAGAGAATTTTATGTAGTATCAAAATCTACGTTTTTATTTGACGCGTCCGTTGATTCGACGAAAAAATCTCCAATTGAATAACAAGATAAAAAATGCGATCAGTCCGTCCACCCTCCCCCCTGCGTCGTGAGTTGGGTGGCATCGTCCGATTTACCGCATAGCTTGATGATGATCTACCACATTATGCGTTAAAACGGCGGCAGCTATTGTCATCATACTGAGGATTTTTAACCGCGCAGATTGAAACTTCAGAACAAAACGTATGATTCTGATGATGAAGAAAATTCTCTACACGCTGATATGTTTTTGTGCTCTCAGCAATTTATACATGGGGTAAAAATGAAGGCGAAAGGTGAGTGTGAAGCAAGATTTTATTCTGAATGCTATAGCGATATGAAATAGTGTTTTGAAAAAGCAGCGACGTAGGCAGAGCTTCAATCTTTCGAATGATTACTAACACTCCTATGAATAGTCCTTGTCCAGCGAAAAGACTAGCTTAAAATTTTGTTGCCCGTCTCACATATGAGTACCCTAGGATATTCTTGAAAGATATGAAAAAATACTGATAATAAACACATTTGTCAACGTACAAGTTTTGGACTCAACCGAGTTGGTACGGGATCAACTGGATCGATATTGATACTGATGCTATTGCATGCCGGTGAAGTTAGTGAATGCTGGGAGCTTTCGAGTCGTACTTTGACAGAAACATAAGTAGGCGCCTGTAAAAGAAAAATCACTTAATTTGTCGGTCTAGTAGCGGTATTATGACATCACGATAATACCCACAGGGAGCTGAGTGATATGGACAACTCTCGACCCCTGGGTCCAAAGAGGCGTCGAAAGTATTTCAGACACATTCATCATTGTATAATAAACGAGATTTCAAATGTCATCGTAGTACTTCACGTCGAAAGCGATCAAAAAAGTTTCTCAAGCGCTTATGCACTTAGAAGAGTACGTTTTGGCACGTGCTCCAGGTATGGGTAAAACACAAGCTCAACACTCGCCTGGTGTCATGAGTTTGTATATCACTCAGCATTCTTGGATGTAGAATGATAAGTGATAAGTTATATTACATTTTACCAATGCAGTGGAAGTGGTTGAATAAGAGATTTCTTCTCGATTATCTGCATTTGATGGTTGTCATCATAACCAGGTTTCATACTCATACGTGCTCACAAGATCAAAGTTGTCGACGGTTGGCTGCTCGTGCCAGCATCGGTCCTCTATATTACATAACGAATGAATACACAGCAGGGGTCTATGCTTTGCAGAAGCTAGCCCTCTCCCCCAGTGAAGGTGAAATTCGCGTTCAACTATGGCTCAAATTCCGACTGATTCACATCACCGCGTTATAGATACATATCTTCAAAACAGTCGCTAGAGACAACGCGGGTGTCAGAAGTGCACTCACCTTAGCATATGGTGTTCCTCCTTCTTCGAGTAATTCGAGATAGGGACGTTCTTCGTGATTCAAAATCGCTCCATTAGGAGGAGCGCTAGGCTATGAGGACTGCAAAACAATCTATATCTCTTCTTTGTATTCATCATTATGACGTGTTTTAGATGATGGGAGAGTATGGATGCTGAAAGTTGATTAGAATTCAAACTCACATCCATTCGTATGTAGTCCGGTGTAACGCACAGTCCGATGCAATTGGAAAGAGAGAAATGAATCGTACCATTAGCAAAAAGGATTAGCAAGTGTGATAGCGATGTATAAATGATAGCTGATATTAGTGATTCGTGTTGTAAATGTCATTCACGTGTTGATCAATCATGTATGATATATTACATCGGACACCAATGCCCCTACACGTTAAAGCTTTGCGGCATAAAGAATGATAACGTCCGACAAACTCGACTTTAGTTTAGAAAATTTTTAAAGGAGAATTTGCTTTTATCTCATCTCAATTACAAAAAATTGCAGTATTATCACATTTGACAACATAACACGAGCAAATGCGACTATGGACTCACTGGTCAGAGGTGCCCTACGACGCATACATGATTAATGGTTCAACTCCGCTCTGAAAGCTCACCACTTTCCGGCCCACTTGAATCGACAAATAGATGTCGGACATGTCTGGGAGAATGGCAGCCTTCACTCAATACATGGAAGGCCACCTGGAGCCATTGTGAACACCATATACTTTTCCATAAGCACTAGCGATGTTTAGTGAAGTCGCATGCATGGCGCATCTCTCAAGGAATGACCAACTCCGAGAATTTGCGCCTTTCTACCACGCTTGACATCATCGAAGCAACTGCAACATTAAAACTAGAAAATGCATCAGTGAGGGTTGATGATGCGTAAGAGCGATAAAAGAAGCAACTATAACACTGATATGTGAAAGTCGAGAAAACTTATCTTGATTAGCTGACGCGATGTTGGTAAATTAGTCGTAGAAGTTCGGCTGACGTTTCGGCGACACGCCTTCTTCAGAGCCTGGGCGTATGTAGTACTAGACTAATACTACATACGCCCAGGCTCTGAAGAAGGCGTATCGCCGAAACGTCAGCCGAACTTCTACGACTAATTTACCAACATCGCGTCAGCTAATCAAGATAGGTTTTCTCGATTTTCATATAACAAGCAATTGTGCCGAGGTTTATAGAAAGTGGAACTTTTGAATTGTTGCGATATAACACTGATAGTCTTCAGATCTCGAAGCGAATTTAATTGAGAATATTGTTCGTCTCAACACTCAACCGTAGTTAATCTCTGAACGACGTGAAGAATTGTGCACATTATTCATTGTGCGTGAATGATGCCTTTCGGGAATATGACAAGCATATACAGCAGCAAAACAGTTCATGAAGTTCCGAGCTTCCAGAGAATCACGCCCTCGAAATGCAGGATCAGCGTCTGCATTACAAAAGATGAGCATAGATATAGGACTGGTTTTCTGATGCGGAGAGTTGATAGTAAAGTTGCGAAAGGCGACCTGAGCTATTCGAGTTCGCTATCAATGAATTGTATTAAAATCCAACAGAGATTCGTGGACCATGGAATCATCCGAGCTTGTGAGCCATGCACATTGCGAGAAGAAGACGACGAGTGGGTGACATGCTCGTACATTCCCGAACAAGGGTCATCCATGCGCGAAAGCAGGTCAATCCTCGTTTGTTTTATTTTTCAAAGGAAAACCTCCTGTCTAGCTTTTGTATGCGAAAAGATCTTTTGCGAAATGACGCCATATGGTCTGTGTTCTCAAATGATAGGAATAATGCTGGGTTGTAATCTTACTAAATGGCCACTTTTCGGTCTGGGCTTTGTAGTTAGCGGAGCTTCGTTTGCAATAAAATGTAAGTGTAGTTTGACAGTATACTATATTAAATACATGCAGCTAAAGGCCACTGTTCACTCATTTCATCGCTATCTACAATAGTTCAACGTTTTCTGTATTTATACTTGAAAAGCATGTCGCAACCACGTTGTACGCTACACGCGAAATGACGGGTCAAATAATTATCGATTTTTATCAAATATCGAATGTTCTAATCCATGGCGAATGTCACTTGTGAAACAATCCAGAACATTGTAGAGGAACCTTAAAGATGTTCTATTATCGATAACTGTGACGATTCAACGGTGTACCTCTGCAATTGTCGTTTCTTACAAACTCTAAGTAGTAGCCAACTTCAAAGTTGTATGAGAAATAAGGCTTTTCCGTTATCCGTGCTCCTGTTTCGACCCCTTAGAATAAACGCATTTTTTGGCTGTTACTAAAGGTTATATAGTCGTTTAACATCACAAATCAGATGATTTTATTGTTGTATCTTATTTTGAAAGTAGCTCCAATATTATGACTGAAGCAGTGAAAATGAGTTTTACTTCTCATTCAAATATTTGCCGCTAAGCAAAGCTACATCTGCAGACTTTTAGTTACCAGTCGACAAATCAGATTTCAGAAATTTGAATAATTTATCTGGTTTTCAAACGGACTTTTTAGGGCACTGTAATGATTAAAAGAGGATTACGTTTTATGAAGCTGGATTGCATGCGTTATATGCAGCTTGATTCAACCCTTCAGAAAAAAAACGTATTTTTCTGATTGTTTGAATGTTATGAACTTTTTCAATGGTTTAAATCAAAAAATTGATTTGTAGTTTTTTCGAAATTCTCCCATTATTGTGCTGAAAAGGCAAAAATAAAATTTTGTTTCTCAATCAGACATTTCTCTTTGAACCTTCAGATTTCGAGCAATTAATCGATAATTTAACTATGTCAATTCCAGCAGTGTTCTTGGTTTTTGGAATGGACCTCTTGTTATGCAGTAACAGCTAAAAAAAATGTTAAGTTTTACGCAGCGTGACAGCGACTCAAAACCATCACGATTTGGCAGCATGTGAATAAGATTTTGCCAAACTGGAGTCAAGCCAACATGCCTTTTCCGGTATTTGAATAGAGATTTCGCAACACTCGGCACCAGCTCACCGCACACTGATTGCCTTTCAATTGTTTTTTGCAGGCTTTTATCGAGTTCCTACAAGTATGAGCTTTTATGCGTTACCAAGTACTGAAAAAGATGCAGTCATGTTCCGACAGAAACGTGGCGTGTTACAAACAGAACATTTGTGCAAGAAAGGTTTAGGAAATAGCGTATTGGCTTGGCGCCATTATAGCGAAATTTTATGCACATACTGCCAAAGCGTAGTGATTTGAACCCGATGCCGCGCTGCGCGAAACTTCTCATTTTGTGGCTGCTACAAGGCAACAAAATTTTTTTTTCGAAACCATGAACCATTGAAATTCGACTCGTAAACGATGTAGCAAACCGAATCTTGCGTCGAAAGTACAGATGAAAGCTCCCCACGACCAGCGAAATATCATTTTGACACAGATTATGATAGAGATTTACGATCCTCTATGTAAACTTCAACAAAAAGGTTGCCTCTCTTTATACGACTGCTTTTTTTTAGACAAAACTAAAACATCAACAATTTGATAAGGACATTAAATATTCTGAGCCATGTTTAAGTGCTATACAAGAACTTGTTTCGCCCTACTGCGACTCATCGGTAGCAAGGTCTCTCGGTTCAGCAGTTCCCTTGAGGCTATACTCCTTGATGAAAGAGTCGACGTTGTGCAGTAAATCACCACAAGTCAGATAATGAAAGCACCTAATGTTGTAATGACCGGCAGTCGAGCCTGCGCCTTGGAAGTGAGCCGTACCTTTTCATTCGACCTCTTCCTCATGCCCTTTTTCAGGCCTCACCTGAATATTGTTTAAAATAAAAAAGCGGTGGTGTCATTCTCTTCAAAGCCACAAGTTCGACTGCCGGTCACTGCAACGGCAGGTGCTCCCAGCATCTGACTTGCGATGATTTACTACCAGGCGTCGACTCCTTCATAGAGGAGTATAGCCTTGAGGGATCGACTGAACCGAGAGACGGTGTTACTGATTAGTCGTGGTAACACGAAACTGGCGTTTTTGCAGCACTCAAACATGACTCAAAGCATATTATATCTTTGTCAAAACGGTTGCCATTTAGACGGTACTTCGGAAGACCAACCTCCACTTCACACAACAGTGTTCACAATTCCATTTTAACTTGATATACACCGAAGAGAATTGAGTGGTGGGCAGAAACACGGGTTCAGGCTTGGATCGAACACGCGTTTCATCCATACCGGGGACGCATGCTACTACCACTGCACCGCAGAGAAACATCTGCGCCCTTATTCTCCAACATATCTATGTTAGCTATCAGCCACTAACACTTGAGAGGCTAGGTCGGGTAAGTGATTTCGCTTTAAAAA